>JANHFJ010002031.1:42852-54162 GCA_032468195.1 Cerberus rynchops
CAAGTAAGTGTCTTTCTTTCATGATCTATGATTCAAATATATGCCAAATTTTTTGAAACAAACAGAAAAAGAACATGTGATGTGAAGAAGCCGAGGTTGTGAGCATTCCTAGGTTGTCAGCCTGCATTTGGCAGGTAGGGTTTTCGTTTGTTTGTTTTGCACAGCACCAACACATGTTCCTTTACTGGGGCTTAGCCCTGCCCTTCCCTCTTGACAGACACTGACACACTTTCAGGAAAGCCTTCCCCGGTGGTGGGTTGGCGCTGGCGGCCCCGTCTTGTGTGTGTGTGTGTGTTTATGATGTTGCTTCCTTTCTCAACAGCTGGCCTCCTCCTCCCTCAAGCAGTGTCAGTTTCTTCGTGACGTAGACTCAGCCGATGATGATCCGTTCAGTCTTTTTTGTGAGTAGTTAAGGAGTTTCCTGTTGAAATAGGGAGTCTACGTGGGTACAGGAAAAGGAGGGAAAAAAATAAAGGGCATTTTATTTTGGCTGCTCCTTGGATGTTCCTGCTCAGGGTTGAAAATTCTCACTCGTGCAAATCAAGGGGTCCTTAAGGCTACTGTTTGTCCCAGAGCACATAAGGAAGGAAAAGGAGGGTAAGAAAACCAGCTGTGTCATAATAACATTTAAGTGCTTACATAGTGAAATGTCTTTCTTGGTTAATTCTCTGGATTATAATAAAATTGGCTGTTTTGTGTTGGACCAGAAGCTGTCGTGGATTTCAGTGTATTGTTTCCAACCAGGGTGACTGAGATTCCTCTCAAGATAATGAAGGACAATTTTTGTTGATTTTCTGTCTGGTATTCAAAAATAGACTGCTTAGAAATGTGGAAGGAACCAATAAGCTAGTGTAAAGGACATCGTACGAAGTGGATTGAATAAGGCATCTCTCGCTCTCTCTCTGGACCTCGTGGACTGGTTTGAATTCACTTTCTTTGGAATCCAGTTGATCTAGCTTAGAAGGGATCCAATCCATTTGCTTTGTAGATTAGATTTTTGACGTATTTATTGAATGATTTCTAACATCCAAGATTGAATTTCCACTTCTGTGTTTTTTTCAAAAGCTAAAAAGGAAAATAAATGATTTCTTGGAAATGACACTTGTATTCATTCCATGCATGCCACTATAAGTCTTTAGAGGGCAACTGGGATAGAAATGTAAATATAATAAAAATAAAATACTGTATGGCGATGTAGATAGAATTGGAAAGGACCATTTAAAGAAACTACATCCAAACTCTTCCAAGCCTCCTGTAGAAATCCCAATTAAAGCATCTCCTTCTTCAGATATCCAATCGCTCGGTGGTTACAGGTAGTCCTCAATTTACGATCACAATTGAGCCCAAAATTTCTGTTGCTAATCAAGACAATTAAGTGACTTTTGCCCCATTTTATGACCTTTCTTGCCACAATTGTTAAGTGAATCACTGCAGTTCAGTTAGTAACAGGGTTGTTAAGTGAATCTGGCTTCCCCATTCACTTTGCTTAGCAGAAGGTTGCAAAAAGTGATCACGTGACACTTGGGACATTGCAACAGTCATGAGTCAGCACCAAGTGGCTGAATTTTGATCACATGACTATGGAGATGCTGCAATGATCGTGTGAAAAATGGTCATAAGTCACTGTTTTCCAATGCCATTGCAACTTTGAGTAGTCATTAAAGAAACTGTTGTAACTCAAAGACTTACCTGTATATCTAATGAAAGAGAGCTCTCCACTTTCTACTCTACATTGGTAACTGGCTTCACTGTCAGACCACTCAACTCGTATTTTCTTATGAAGCAGGGGTGGAAAATGGGTATTGTCCATCTCTCTATTTTAAGAAAATATTCAGTTTCACTTTTTCTCTTGGAGGTCAAGTGGCATACGTAGCAGGCCCCTTCTCCAGTTTTCCCACCTCAACCTGGTAGCATAAGTTGGGTTGAGAAAGAGAGATAACTGGGCTGAAACCACATCGTGGGCTCCCATGACTTATAGTAAATTTGAATCTGGGTCCCTCTGGTCCTTGCCCTGCACTTCAGAACAGAATCTTTCCTGAGCAGCCATCACACTGAGGCAGTATTTTTTTAACCATGGCTGGCTGTCATAGAATATTAAGACACAAACAAGCAAGCCACCTTATGGCTAAATACCAACTCCAGCCATTGTCATCCTCAATTATGTTTTTAAACCTTGCCAGAGCTAACTAAGTTGGTTGTCAGTATATTCTTCCTTGTTAGACCAAGGAGCTTTTGTGTGCTTTGTTTTATTGTCTTTTTACAGCAAAACTAGAAAGAAAAAAAATGTATTTTTTTTCTGCAATAGAACACACTAATCCTGTAGTGGGATTCAAGGAGAAAAAAATTCTTTTTTTTTTGTCCATTGTGCTGAGCGAAGCTTTACTCCCATTTGGGAGATCTTGGACTATCATTGTGTGTTTCTCTCCACCCAGCAAAATGTTACTTTAATAACTAAATATAGATGTTATATCTTTAAATCCAGCAGTGGCCCAACTGTTCTGAGTCTTCCCAGCTGTCCAAATGTTGGGCAATCAATTCCCAACATCCTTGACCACATTGACGGGAGATGATAAGAGATGGAATCCAACAGTCTGCAGCAGGATTGTCCAGACTTGGCAGCTTTAAGTCTTGTGGATTTCAACTCCCAGAATTCAGCCTGGGAGTTGAAGTCCACAAGTCTTAAAGTTGCCATGATTAGACACTCCTGGGTCTAGAGAGTTTTCATGGGTTCTCCACCCTAGCTTGGAGCAAAGTGACACGGAGAATTCTAAAATGATGGAATTGGAGGGGCCAGTTCCATTTGGGTCATTGAATCCAACCCTGTGCTCAGCACAGAAATCCAAATTAAAGCATCCCAGACAAATGACTGACTGCTTTCTGCTTGAGCGCACCCAATGAAGAGGAGGCCACTATCACCCTGGGTCATTGGTTTCATTGTCAGACTGCTTAGACTGCTAGATCACTTCTCTCCATAAAATTCCTGCTGATAGTTTCTTGATCAACTCTTATTGCCTTTTCTAAGCTCGCTTTACTTTGTCTGAATCTTTCTTAAAGTGGCAGTACCCAGAACAGAATGCAGTGCTTGAGACAGGTCAGTTATCAGAGAATAACAAGACAATTAGCAACTATCATTGCTTATGATTTGGAAGCCTTGTTTTATTGAGGTAGCTGAACGTTGCTTTGGATTTTTCTGTGGCAGCATCACATTGCTGACTCATAATCATTTTGAACACAGCTACCGTTCCAAGATCTTCTTCATAAATGCCCCCATCTCTATATCTTTTGTTTCTGAAGACAAGGATTGAGTGTTGAGGGACTGTCAAATTTCATTCTCTTACTTTCAGAACCTTATCAAGTTTGTCAGCATTTACATTTCAAGTCTTTTAGAATATTGATGGTCCAATCCATTTTACCCCCTTTCACATGAGTGATAAGCGTTCCCTCCATCTTTTTATTTATTCCAGTTGCTAATAAAAATGTTGAAGAATCCTGGATGCAGGTCTTTATCTCGTTTTAATTTGAAGAGAAACACTGAAGTCCTTGGTGCTGTCTGAGCTTGGTTGTTTTCTTGCAGATGTTTCATTACCCATTGTTGCTGTTACCTAGTTGTGTAATGAAATATCTTCAAGAAAACAGCCATCAAGGAGACTCCCATGGTTCAATGGTAATACTACTTATACTCTCTTTTATTGATGATAACTGTTGATGAATATTTTTGCTGACTCCTGGTGTCTCAAACACAAAACTAGTTTTCTTTGAAATTTCCATTAGCTAATGGTAATCTATTCTTCATGAATTATTTAATATTTTTTAAAAAAAGCTTGTACTTGCATACTTAAACGCTTCAACAGGTGGCCATACTTGGTTAATCATGCATGGGTTCGGAAGCTAAGCAGAACCGGGCTTGGCTGCTACTTGGATGGAGACACAAACTTGACTAGGAAATTAGAAAAAACACACCCACGCGCACACCCTGGAAGAAGAAATCACAACTGCTTCCATATAGTTCCCAAGGAATCACCAGGAATCAAAGTCATCGCACAGATTTTATCGTATTTACCTGATGTTGTAAGATACAAGTTTAGACTGTAATGTAAATATTGAAAAACTGAAGATGCCCGGGGAAGTGGTTATGGAAGGAAGAAAAAGGGAACACTTTCTAAACAAGTGGCACTGCTACAGCTTGTGGTAGCAAGTTCCAGGAGATAATTGTAGGGTGTGTAAAATAAGATTTCCATTTCGGTTCTTGTTTGTCCTGTGCCTACTGTTACCCTCTTTAATTGGGCGACCAACTTTCTTAAATTGTACAGTAGAAGAATCCAGTCTTGATCCCTTCTTCGTTCTTTATTTCATGTCATATGAATTTTAATTTTAAGCTGTAATAATCTTTCATAGAAGTATGGAAACCCAAACAATTCAGATGGAAAGCCTAAACAATTCAGATGGAAAGCCTAAACAATTCAGATGGAAAGCCCAAATGGTTCAGGTTGAAAACCTAAACAATTCAGATGCATTTATACTCCTGCCTCAGGCAAATACGTAGCAGCTTTCCTCAACTTGGTGTCTTCCAGATGTGTTTGAATCTCAACTCACATGTTGCAGCAGGTAATAGGGCCAAACACATCTGGAGGATGCTGGGAAAGTGGAGAGGAGAGGCAGAATTATTTATAGATAGAAGTAGTCCTCTGCTTATGACTGTTCATAGTTGACAACAATTCAAAGTTATGACAACCTCAGAAAAAGATTATGACCTGCACTTGCACTTATGATTGTCACACCAGCCCCATGGTTAAATGATTGTAATTGTGACCCTTGGCAATTGGCTTGCATTTATATCTGGTTGCAGTATCTTGTGATGATCACATGATCACAATTTGTGACTTTTTTGCTGATTTCCAGCCAAATCTGCCCATTTGATTAACAACCGTATGATTTCCTTAACAAACTTACTGACTGTGGTACCATTCTTTACAGATCAGGACAGCCTTAGGTGGGCGGGGAAACCGAGGAAGGGATAAACGAGGAATATATTTTACTATTTCTCTTGCACTCAGAAAAGCTAAAATATGAGGTGAGATTGCCTTCCATTCGTGACGTCTTTGTGGAACTCTCCTAAAACCTGGAGATATGTCAACAGGCCTAGGAGAGGTCTCATGGGAATGAGGTGTCCCACCTCACACCTGCCTTATTCTTTCGCTTTGATGCCAGTCTGCCATGAACTATGAGGGGGAGAGATGCTGAATGGGAGAAGGTGGGAGGGTGCCCTTGTTCACTGTGCCGGCTGAAGACACAAATTCAAGGATAACCGCCCACAAAGGAATGTGACTGCATACCAAGGATGACCGTTCCAACAATATCCAGTTTAAACGTGCTTGGACAATCAAGGGCTAACAGGAGGGACGATCTTGAGAAGGGGGGTACTATGCTTGGGAATGTGGCTCGCAAAACTTAGATCTGGCTTTGCTTTATTGTATATTGTTTGACCTTTAATAAACTATACCTTTTTCAACAAATGGGAGTCCAGGATCGTTCTTGCTTTAAGATTCAAATTGAGGCAGGACTGGCATGGGGATTTAATGAGCTGGCTACATTGATTGTGATCATATCTAATGCTCTCTGTCAGAGTGTATACAGAGAGGGTATGCCCTCTCCCTAGCCCTTTGGATTTTTTAAAATGATAATAATATTCATATTTTAATTGCAGATTTTTTTTCCTAATTACTGTTTTTATCGTTTTGTTATACGCTGCCCAGAGTCGTGTATTGTGAGGTGGATGGCATATATTATAAATACAATAAATTGTACGTGAAAAATATTGTTTGCTAAATTTGAAAAAAAAATATCCACCCTCTTTTTGACAAGGTGCAATTCTGTCCCTGCTGTTAAATCAATTAGTCTTAATTGAGGGATCTAGCTAATTAATCAACTAATCAGGAGAAGCTAAATAAGTAAATACTTTAAAGAACAACAGATTGCCCAGTTAATTCGACAGTGTCCTGTTTTACTTGAACTAATGATTTTTCTAGAGATTGTAGCAATCTCTAGAACTAATGGAATGTGACTATCCCTTAGAATTTTCCTTTCTGTTTATTTGAGAGCTGGCAGAATAACACTTGGAGCCTCCAGAGTACCTGCCATACTATTGATTTATTTAATAGATTTTTATTCTACCTTTATCATTTTACAAGTAACTCAAGGTGGCAAACATACTTATTACTCCTTCTTCCTCCTAATTTCCCCACAACGACGACCTTGTAAAGAGTGAGGTCTGAGAGAGAGTGGCTGTCCCAGAGTTACTCAGCCAGTTTTTCATGCCTAAGACAGGTCTAGAATTTACTATCACCTGGTTTCTAGGCCAGCACTTTCACCACTACATCAAACAGGTATATACTTCAAAATTTGTACCTTTCCTTAATTACAGTACGTAAATTTCAACTTTTCATTCTCCTGACCACAAAAGCGATGTTTTTGCAGGGAACTAAGGTTTTTTCACGTTTTTATGATAGAACCAATTAGAAAATTATATTGATTACTCAGAAACAAAAATTGTGTTACACTGTGTAATGTATGTAGCTCCTCTTGAATTCACCAGAGAAATCTTTCTTTCTCCATTGAATTTGTTAAGAGTGGCTGCATATACTGATATTTACTGGATAATTCTGACAGATATGATTCTGTAATTTATTCAATTACAGCCAGGCATATACCTAGCAATGTCCTTTTAAAATATTATTGGTTCTTCATTCTTTTGTATACTATGCTCTTACAATCATGTATTTTAAAGTGGTCTCTTCTGGCCCACCTAAATTCATTTATCCGTAAAACATTAGGTTTAGTTCCCAATCTCCATCTTAATAATTTCTACTTGGTTCTCATTTACCATACCCATTTCCTTGTAAAATGAATAATTCCTTTTTCAATATTGATATCATTGTTATTTTGATCTGAAAAATGCCTTCATACAGGTTTTTTTGGCAATAATATGAAATGATTTGCCATTGCCATCTTCCTGGTTTGGTTTTGTTAGTGGATGTTCTTTTATTGAGTAGTCTGGGTTCCATCATATCACCTATAGTTGATTGTCCTTTCTTCACTAAGCAAATTCATTTCTAGATAGAATGGCTTTCATAACATCTGTGTTTTAGAAAATAAATTCACCTAAATGGGACAGAGCAGGAGCTCCTAGTAAGGTTACCTTTTATGATAAAATTGAATTAAATTGTATTACATTGCCATTAAACTTTATTTATAAAAATAAGGAGACATCCATTGTGCAAATGTTCTCCCTATTTTTATGCTGCAGATGCCCAGCAGGGGGGAGTAGTTAATTTATTCAATTAAAGTAGCAGTAGCTGTTCAGCTGAGAAAATCTAAGAAGCACTGCAAAGCAAGAAATTTCAAAAAAAGATTCCAAACTGTGAACAAAGGCTGCTGCTTTTCTAATTCAGAAAACATACGACAACTGAACTACAGTACAGGTAATCCTCATCTTATAACCATTTGTTCAACAACTGTTTAAAGTTAACAGTGCTAGAAAAATTACAACCTGTGCCTGGAGTTATAACAGTTGCTGCACCCTGGCGGTCATGAGATAAAATTTGGGTGCTTAGCAGCCCACCTGAACTTACTACCACAGAGGCACTTCAATTCCTTCCACTCTCATCTATTTCCCTGCCCCCATCCGTTCCCTTTTGGACACCCTGCCTTGGAAAGTAGCAAGCAACCTAGAACTGTGTAGCTCAGGGGATGCAAAAAGCCACAGCATTAACATGAAGCTGCAGCCACCCCTGGAAACCACAGCCGTGTCAGCTGCCTCAGCAGTGTGGCATGAAGCTGCAAAATCCAGGAAGCACCAGCAAGTGCCAGCAAGCATTTGTTTGCCAAGCTACCTTCTCTCCTATATCTCCACACTGTCCTTTAGCCTTTTTCCCAACTGTCACAGCTGAAGCAGTAGCATCCTGCTTCTTTGATGTCTTCTTTTTGGACCCAGGGAAAAACACTGGGGGTCTTAGAGTTGGCTACATGTGCCTCCCTAAGCCAACCCCTGATGCTGTCCTGTCGGGAGGAAGCACTTCCTACCTTTCCAATTTGTTGGCATTTTTATTTCCACCACACTGTGAGGCTAAAGCTAGGGAACTGTTAGGAATAATAGTCACCTAACAGTTGGGTTGGAAATATATAAACCAAGATTGTAATGTAATACTGTATCTTTAAGAGAATGCTATAATTATGATTGGCTGATGTTTTCCTTCAACAGCCATAAGATGGAGATAGAATTTCCCCCCTTATTATTCTTTGTATGACTTGAATTGTTTGATGGTCTTTGTTTATTTTTTTCTACTGGAAATAAAACCTACATTTTACTATATGGTGTATCTGTATGTTGGTTGTGTGTTATTCAACACCACTCTCATTACATTTCCCTGAGTGCACTCATTCTCTAATGTGGATCATTCCTTAACAGGTCCTTTTTTTGTTCTACAGGAGAAACAGTTGCAAAAGAGCTGCCAATGGCTGAAATATCTTAAGACCACAGATGTGGTGTCTTCTGCGTTTTCCTTAAATACTGAAACAAGTATAAATAATATATGTTGTTCAACATACAAGAGAAGGGCATGCTGACCATATTCATTGTTTTACCCCTGGAATCCTTAGTAAGGATTTCTTTCTTGGCATTCAATTGTTTTATATTCAAGCTTCAAAAATAGATGATGATGAAATGATTTGCAAATATCAGATATTTTAAATTATCTGTAAAATACGTATGTCTTCATAATTTGAGGATTATAATTTGTATATTATTAAGAGAGATGCTATTCCCAAGAATTTTCCTGATTGGATATATAGTCATTGAAATGCATCTACCTTCTGGTTGCTTTCTCCTTCTCCTTTTCCTCTTTCTTCTTCCCCTTCTCCTTTCTTTCTCCTTTCTCCCTTTTACAGAAGTATCAGCAATCTTTCTTACCAATTATTTATCTGACAGAATACAACACATCTTTTTCCTATTGAAGGACAGCAACACTGATGCATAGCCAAGATTTTTGGAAGAGAAACCAATTAACAATAGTTGAACACTTTAAATAGATGATAATAAATGCAACACTAAAGGACTTATTTTCAGAACTTCAGAGTGGAAATGGGATATGTTCATAAAACAGGAGAGAATTTTAATTGGAGATAGTGGTATAGAATTGGCAAAAAGCACTAGAAAGGAAGAAGATCTTCCATGAAGAAGAATCAAGCTAGAAGAAAGAGAATCTCTCTTTTCCCCTGACATACTACTCTTTTAACAATGTGTCAGGTCTGCTTTCTTCAAATCCCAAGAAAGAAAACCCTGACTCCATTGGGTTAAAGAACAAGTACTTTTACTGGGTTTGATGTGAATACAGAGAAATCAAAGCAAGATCTGAGTAAAATTGTGGGAAAATTACATATTGAAAGAATCCCCCAAACCCTCCTCCTGGGGTTCCAGGATGATTGTCCAATCCTCATTGTTCATTGTGTCATGAGGCATACATCTGCAAGTATTAATGTCCATTACAGTCCTGGGTCAGTTGGCCTTAACCAGGCACGAACAAATCTTTGTTCAGGAATGCATTATTCATACCCAGGGGCCTCCAGATGCAAGCACGGTCCCCTCCCTTAATACCAAGCTTCCCCACCCACCCCATTACTATGGCAGCCAATAAGATTGAAGCTTCAGAAGGAAAGTTGGAGGCTGACATTCGGCCCTCCTGCAGTAGAGGCATTAGCCCTGAAAGAAAACATAAAGGAGGGAAGAAAACCATACAATTTATACAAGTTTATGGTTTATCAGGGTACTTAGAATGAAATGAGTGAAGCAATTTAGGGGCCCATTCTGATTTAGCATCCACCCATTCTGCCTGGGAAAGGGGGAAGTGTTTCCAAGCCACCAAATACTGTATTGTACTTTCCCCCTGTGTTTCTTGGAATCTAAAATTTCCTTAACTTAAAAATGTTGTTCTCCTTCGATGAGGAGTGAAACAGGTAGGTCAGGCTGATCTGGCCATAATGCAGATGTGTGCTCAGTCTTAAGCAAACTAAGAGGAAACACAGGATGAATATGCTGAAATGTTTTTGGCATCTCTAGTTGTACTGTAACTGGATTGACAATTTTAACCACAGGGAATGGGCCAACATATTTTGGACCCAGTTTCTTTGATTTCTGAGTAATCTGCAAGTACTTGGTTGACAAGAATACCCTATCTCCTACTTTGAACTCTTTTGGAATAGCTCTCTTCTTGTCAGCATGTTTTTTATGGGCTTGATGTGCCTCATCTAGTGCTTTTTGGGTCATGGACCAGGTAAGTTGGAGTTGTTTGATCCATTCCGCCAAGGATGGGATCAAAGGTTTCCCTTGAGGTAGTTCAGGGATCGGTACGAAATCCTGGCCAGAAGCAACTTTAAATGGGGTGAAACCAATACTGCTATGGACAGAGTTATTATAAGCCACCTCTGTGAAAGGGAGAAGGTCCACCCAATTATCCTGCTGGTAGTTCATGTAGCATCTAAGATATTGCTCTAGAACTGATTGAGTATGTTCACAAAAATTAGTTTGAGGGTGATGGGTAGAGCTTAGACCCTGGGCAGAGCCTAACAACTTCAGAAACTCTTGCCAAAAATGAGAGGTGAATCGTACTCCACGATCCGAAATAATTCAATCAGGTACTCCATGTAGCCCATACACATGTTGGAAGAATAACTTAGCAAGGGTTTTGGCCAAGGGGATCTTAGAACATGAGACAAAGTGCACCTGTTTCGAGAACAGGTCTGTAATCACCAATACGACCATGTTTTCCCCACTTTCTGGTAGTTCAACAATGAAGTCCATGGATATCTCCTTCCACGGTGCCACAGGGTTGGTGTTAATGTCCGTTACAGTCTATAAAATGCTCCTTTTTGTGTAGGAAGTGTAGGAAGAGGTTGAAAACCTGTTGAATTGCATTATCAGAAAAACTATTTTCTAGGAAAAATTATCTGTGAAGGTTGGGAATGAGTATAAGAGTCTATGGAAGATAACCAACTAACTAGCTAACTAACTAATTAACTAACTACATTCATATATTTTGATACAAGCTCTGATATGAGTTTCATAACCCAGTGCTTATCATATCTGGTGAAGTACAATTCTAAGCATTAGCAGCCATCCAGAATCATATATTTATTTGGAAACATCACATCATCAGAGGAAGACTGCTTTGGTAATTCTTAAAACAGCTAGCATTTTCACTGGTTGCTACAGTTAATGCTGTATCTTCAGTGACCAAATAACAAAAGTTGGGTCTAAGC
>JANHFJ010002032.1:42347-52996 GCA_032468195.1 Cerberus rynchops
TTTTGTTTGCCTTAGTAACGGGTCAAAAGAGGGGACTACTCTTGCTCATATTAATAAATTAGGCCAAAGTACTTAATATTTGAGTAAGAACTTGTGTTTTGGAAAAATAGCAGCAAGAGCCTTTTTTTTTTCTAGAAAACTTTGGGTTACATGGGGTTCTCAGTGATACCCCATCTTTTAAATGGAGGTCAAAGCCTTCTCTTAGCCAAATCTACTTCACTGGTTGTTTTGAAAATTCTGGTCTTTTCGCTTAATAAAAGAGAGAACGACACTACATCCCCAAGCAGTTATGACTGACAGTAGATATATTTGAGGTGAAGATTCAAATCGATTTTCAGGCAGATTTATCAGTCGTGGTCATCTAAATAGGATTCTGCAAACTTTGGCCACTTGGTCCTCAGCTGAAAGAAGTGCTTGCCACAAACTTGCTTGTCCTGAATGAAGCAGGTGAGATGATGAGCCTGCTTGATTATCCTAATGCTGAAAATCCAAACTTTTAACTAAAACAGGAATATTTTGCTCTAGCTCTTCTCTGGGAAGGTAAACAAGACTCCACTTTTAATCTCTCTGAATCTTAAAAGACATCTGGAAAATAGAGGTTTAATTGCCAAGTGTCTCCGAGGTTCATAGTGACCTTAAAATAGCGAAACCCTCTGCTTCCGTAGATCATGGAGAACAGGAGAACAAAAGTCTCCCCTTGGTCTTTTCCTGGCCGTGCTAGAATATGAACTTGTGGTTCCCTGTATCTGCAGAAAGCTGAGCTGTCTTAAATTTCTGCCTCTTTAATGCAAATATCGTGCCTCTTAATAACTAAGTGGGTGCTGGATCAGAGTGATATGCAAAAAAGGGAAGAGCTGCAAAACTGGCGATCCAGTCTGGGATATTAACCAGCAACAGTTTCTAAACCTGCTGCCGCTAGCAATTATAACTAAAGAATATTTATACGCCAGTTTAGGTTGTTACTTTATATTTGTGGACTTGTGTGTTTTGTTACTACTGCCTCTCATGTACATTTATGCAACCACATAACACAGTGCCTCGCCCGTTTGGGCCCCAGGATCTACAAAGCCCAACCTGGGCTTAAATAAACTTTTATAAGAAAAAGAGTTTTTTTTCTCTCTCTCTCTCTCTGTGTATTTTAGGGAAAATATGTAAACAACTTGGGTTTTAAGATTAATAGATCTCTTCGCTGATTCAGTGCTTCAGCTCCAGAACTTTTATATTTGTAAAACCTTTTATCCTCTGAGAAATTTAAACAAGCTTGAGAGCAAAGGATAGCTACAGCAGTCTGCTATGACATGGTTTTACATCCTTAGTACTTTGAAGAATGTTCAAAGTAAATTTAAAATATAAACGATAATGCGTTTTTAAAAATCTTTGAAAACTACAAAAATAGCAAAACATACAGAGAACACTACTTCACTGTCAGTGACAATATACAGTATGAGGTTAGCTAATGGTTGGCCCATCAGAGGTCCTTAAGATAAAAGTCTCTGTCATTCAAAGCAGTTTGGATGGGAATATGCACTGGATTTATATATTGTACTAAATCTCTTGGTTTATCAGTTTGATTTATTCAAATCTTAAACTAAAAACAGATGTTAAATCCCCCAGAGGCCACCTGGGTTGGGTTGGTTTTGGAGCAGAGTGCAAGGCATCCTGGAAGGCATTTTTTGCCAAATTTCTTTAGCAATTTAGCTGGATGTTTGGGTCTACAAAGATGTATGATGCCTTGTGGATTACCGGCGTTGTTGCTACCAATTTACGTTTTAAATTTATGTATATTTATTTGTATACTGCCTTTATTATTTTTACAAATAATTCAAGGCAGAGAACATATCCAACCCATCTTCCTCCTATTTTTCCCACAATAAGTATGATTTGGCTGCTTATTTGTACCCCATGTCTATCATTAAGTGTTGTATCTTATGATTCCTGGCAAATGTACCGTTTCCTTTAACGTACAGTCAGAGCATATGCACCAAAGACAAAATCCTTGTCTATCACACTTGGCCAATAAATAATTCTATAACAACCCTGTGAGGTGAGTTGGGCTGAAAGAATGACTTGTCCAAGGATATCCACTGGCTTTCATGGCTAAAACAGAACTAGAACTCTAGTCTCCTGGTTTCTAGGCTGGTGCCTTAACCACTAAACCAAACAGGCTCCTTATCCATCAATCAAAGTCTGATTATCAGATTTCCCTCAATCATGCAAAATATCCATCTATATAGTCTGTAGGATTGGTTTCAGCAAAACCCACAAAATCATAGATATGCTCCATCAGTTTCCATTAAAAGGTAGCTATCTTTCTTACTTTCGGATACCTTAAAATGTAATTGAATCTCAATGCATGTTCCTAGCGCTTGCTTGTGTTCTGATCCACAAGATTGTTCACAGGTCTTCAGGAAGTGTGCAAGAAGGCATTTCCTTTTCATTTTGGAGTAGCATACCTATCTCCCAGGGTGTGAATCCAAATTTAATTGAATGCCTTATGACACAAGGGAAGCAACCAGAGAGGTTGGCTGCCTTGCCAAGTTGTGAGACTGATTTAACCTGTTTTTAGGACTTCACAATTGCCCACAGAGTTATGAACCACAGGGAGTTGCCATTAAAATTGTCCCTGAGCAACGTTTTGATAGAAGCAAGGATGGTATTGGACCATAAATCTAGACCAAAAGTTGCAGATGTCACTATCTTGTTAAGAGATGGGTAAGTGGAGCGTCATTTGTGTCACGCTCTCAGTGTGAGAAGTTCTAGTTCACGTGGGTGTTGTCTGGGGCAGATAAAGCATGAGGTTTCTCAGTCAGGTCCTGACAAGATTAAAGCAGCTCAGCATCCTATTAAAAGAGGTGTGTTCTTAATGCTGGAGTATAAATGCTTCTGCTGGAACAACTGCTTTGGGAAATGCAGAAACTGCTGGAGTGAGTGTTTCAGGTAAGTCCATGGGCTTTGGCAAACAGATGGGCTGTGGGTATGTCACCAATGCCTCTTCCATTAGAGACCCAAATTAATCTAGTATCTGGGATAGATAGGGCTGTTGGTTGGCTCTGCCTAGCAGTTTTCAAGCAAAACCAATTTAGTTTACAGAAATGTAAAAGTCCTCTGGGAAAGAAAGGTACCGTAATAATTTAGTGTTTAATATAATACTTCTCCACTGAACAAGAAACTATTCAGTTTCTATGGAGAAACAGTTGTTCAAATCACAGATCAGAGAAGAAAACATACCGTGAGTCCAACTTAAATGGCAAACACAGGAGTGAGATGGATAGGATGACACCTGGAATCAAAATTGGAGGCCGAAGTACTAATGATCTGAGATATACAGATTGCACCACTCCATGCAAGTGAAAAAAGAAAGATCATTAGGAAAGTCAGTGGAAAAATGTAAAATCTGGGTTACGGCTAAATATTAAGGTAAAGATAATGTCAACCAGCATGTTTCATAAAAGCAAAAAAAAAGTAAGTACTGTAGTTGGTAGCTTTGTTTTTAGAGCTCAAGCATTGCTCAAGATGAACAGTATCCTCAAAGAGAAACACAGGCAAGATCATGAAGGATATAGACATTTCAGTTACAATCAGTTGTAGACAATTGAAATTCACATACTGCGATTTATGAGCTGGAAAAAAAATAACCTTGACAAACTGAGGCCATGGAAAAAAGTCAATGGTTAAAGTGGAAAGACCAGATCAAAAGAATTACAGGAACTCTGTGGAAGAGTTATATGTACTCCAGCTGAGTACATGGACCATATCTGTCTCTAATATAGATCAAGATGGTCCATAAATTCAGCTTGAGTCCAGTCCAACTCAGTGACATCTAACTGGTATATCTAGAAGTCTTAAACTACAACTACAACTGCTTGCCACATTGAATTAATGAAGGTTGAAATTCAAAGCATCTGGAAGGGACTATCTGTGCTTCCTGTGTATTATAATAGTAATCTTGATTTATATTTCCAAGTTAAGACAATAGTATTCTCTTCACTTTTCAGATTTATAAGAGAGAACTGTAACTTCATGTCTTAGATGTACCCTCTCTGCCATGAGAAGGATATTTGGGGTTTGAATTAGGAACTTCCATTTTATCAGTCATAATCTTAATATATCCTACATCAGTTTGCAGTGCACACCTATTGATGTATTATAAAAATGTATGTGTTCCTTCATGTGTATGAGTCTTCTCCAGTTTGGTACCCTACAGATGTATTGGGATTGCAGCTCAGTGTTCCAATCTAGCATGTCAGTAGTTAAGAAATCTCTGAATTGCTCAATATTTTGGCAGCTTAGGGAGTTGACGTTTTACATCCGGAATATATAGACAAGATATGACAGACAGATATGTCAGAGGTTTGCTGTCAGGTGCCAGGTAGAAGAAACAGATGAGATCAGCAGCTAAATATCAGTTTCTTCACTGTTTAGTATGTGATTTCTCATTTTCTTTTCTAATGGCCCATAAATAATATTTTAAATACTGTCATGGAGCTGGGGAAATATCTAGTGATGTTTAACCTTAAGAAGGCTTATAGCCCAGTTCAAATGCTTGAACAGATGTCACACAGAGAAAGAAGAGTTGTTCTCTACCCATTCAGAGTACAAAAACAATGGACTTAAGTTAAAGAAACAGATATTCCAATAAGACATTAGAAAGAACTTCCCAGTGTAACAATAGTTCCCAGACAGAAATGGTATACTCCTTTACAAGGGATTTAATTCTGAGTAAGGATTTGAAGTTAATGATCTAAATCACCCCTCAGGATCCTGTGATTCTATATGATTTGTGATTTGAAGTTTTGAATAGTGGCACAAATCAGAGGAGAGTTGAAATATTTATTTTTATTTATCTGTTTGATTTGGCTGGAAAATACTAGGAGTTGAAACCCACAGGTCTTAAAAGTTGCCAAGGTTGGATGTCTGTGGAGATTCTCAGTTATCCAGGTCTCAAGAGTACTTTTGTTTTTCTTCAAAAGGCAACTGGACTGTTTGTTTCTTTGAGAAAGAAGAAGAAAACATTTCACTTCTCTTTCAAGAAGCTTCATTAGTTTTGATGCTGGAGGATGGTAAGATAGGTACCTATCCAGTCCAGCTGACTTTTGAAGAAACCCCTCCCCCATCTTTACCAAGGTTGGACCCCTGCTTTAAACTGTGCCCTACATATAGAATTACTAAACCAAAGTGGCTAAAGTCCAGATGACCACTATACGGCTACAAAGCATTAGAGTTTTCTCTGTTTCTTTGCTCCCATCTAATGCTTTTCTGGATTTTATCATTCCAGAAAATCTGGTGGCCCCACCGTAAGCATGACTTTCCAGAACAAGCATCATGTCATCCCTCTAGCATGATTGGGTCAGCAGCCTAGCTTTATGAAATTCTATTAAATTGCAGTTATTAGACACTAAGGATGGCTTTTGAGATCAATAGCTAAGTGACGGGTTATGCGCACTAATCTTGTGCTAATTAAGATTATTGCTTGATGATCAGTTTGATACCATTAGCTTCAGTCATCATCATACTTTCTTTGCAACCCCGGTCAAAGTGGGTGGTGCCAAGACAACCAAGGACACCTAGCCAATATGGATAACCCAACTGGCATGCTGGAAACTCAGGTTAAGTGAGGAACCTGTTGTTCGTGCAGAGAAACGGTTATAATTGTTCACCAACTTGTTCAGATTCCAGTCTATCATACTAGAGCCAATTAGAAGTTGCCAAAAGCAAAGACTTCAAGGGCAATAAACATGCTTTGAAGTGCAATCCAATTATGTGAATCCACAATTTCATGACTACCCTCATACTGAATTTTATATGTGGATTGACTTAGTCTGTATTTTCTGTATGGTCAGACAAATGAATTCGGAGATCAACTCATTTGACCTGAGAGTCCATGGACTATGATAATTATACTACTAGAGATGCGAGTGTAAGAGGTGGCAATGTTGAAATAAGGAAACAAG
This sequence comes from Cerberus rynchops, assembly GCA_032468195.1. Classification (NCBI taxonomy): domain Eukaryota; kingdom Metazoa; phylum Chordata; class Lepidosauria; order Squamata; family Homalopsidae; genus Cerberus; species Cerberus rynchops. Next base: position 48,299 of record JANHFJ010002032.1, read on the forward strand.
GGGTTCAAGTCCACTTTGGAGCTGGAAACTCCCAGGTGATTTTGGATCATCTGCTTTATCTGAACACAATCTTCCTTGTTGTTAAAGGAATAACATTAAAAGAGATCCTACACAAATGGTCCTCAACTTAGGATCATTTATTTTAGTGACTGTTTGATGTTGCACAGTGCTGAAAAACATGTGACTTATTATGACTGATCCCCTCCTCTCCTGCTACACTCATTGTAACATCCCTAAGGTCATGTAATCCAAATCTGGGCACTTGGCAACTGGCATTTATTTATGACAGTTGTAGTGAAACCTGACTGAGGCCATCTTGGAGGCCAACAGAGGGATCTCCAGGATCACATGATTGCCACCTGTGATTTTCCCAGTTGGCTTCCAAAAAGCAAAGTCAATGGGAAAGTGCCAGATTTACTTAATCACAGTGATTCATTTAATGACTGTGGCAAAAAGGTACATTGGGCACAACTCACTTAAGCACTGCCTTGCTTAATGGTGGAAGTTTTGGCCCCAATTATAATCATAAATCAAGGAATATCTGTAAAATGCACCTGCTAACACGGCATGGAAGGAAAGGAAGGAGAAGAGGAGAGGAAACTGACCATATAAGAGTTAGTAGTTACAAGACAGTCCTCAACTTACAACAATTCATTTAGTGACTGTTCAAAATTACAACAGCATTGCAAAAAATAAATTATGACTATTTTTCACACTTGTAACTGTTGCAGCATCCTCATGGTCACATAATCAAAATTCAGATGCTTGGCAACTGACTCACATTTATGATGGATGCGGTGTCCTGGAGTCATGTGATTCACTTTTGCGACCTTCTGACAAGCAAAGTCAATGGGGAAACAAGATTCACTTAACAACCGAGTTACTAATTTAACTGCAGTGATTCCCTTAACGAATGTGGCAAGGAAGATAACATGGGGCGAAACCCACTACACCAATTTCTCACTTAGCAACATACATTTTGAGGCTCCATTGTGATCGTAAATTGAAGACTACCTGTATATGGTGTAATGCACTGCCTATAAATGAAAGAGTTCAAAGATAGGTTTTAATCATTTTCCTCCAATTCTAGCAGACAGTGTTAAAAGTATTCTATTCCTTGCCTGAAAGATCCTCATGTTTGCTCTCATCATTTGCTAAAATTTTCTGCCATTGTGCCACCGTGTGCCGCAAATGTGTGCCAGAATGTAGTAGAGAGATGGCGGGAAAGAGAGGATAAGAGAGACTGTAATTCACCCTATTTCTCATGATCTAAAATGGCTACAACCTCTCGTTCAGAGCTTAAACCAAGGATAAAGGATAATCAGTAGAAAGTTTAGCTGCTCCTGGCTGATACTGTAGTCATTTTAGCTTCAGCAGATGTGAGGCACTGGAAGCTTGGATGGTTGAGAAGGAGTAGGCCCGTCTCTAGGAGCCTACGGGCACACTGTTTACAAGCATATGACACTACAACACATCTCTGTGTTTCAGGCCTCCCAGCATTGCAACACAGGGCAAACGGGTTTACTACATCTGTCAAGCAGACTAAATCACCTTCACCGTCTTATGAAATTAGAGGAAGAGGAGGACTGCTCCTCCGAAGAAACCCCATGAGCTAAAGGGGAGGGAGGAAGAACAGAGATAGTCTCTCCCAACATGATTTAACCTGATACCTCAAGAAGCTTGCCAGAAATAGTAGCTGTAGCTGGCTATCCCATCGTCACTCCTCTCTCTCATTTATATACCACAGCCCCCAAAGGGGAAATATTATGTGGCAGTTCAGATCAAGGAAATGCATGCTGGGGCAGGTACAACCCGTATAATATTTGCCGAGACTTTTAAACATTCTCTTTCAGCACAGGAAGTCCCTCTGTTTATAACCACTTGAGGTGACCACAATCCCCCGAAAGATACTTATAATCCGGTTCCAAACTTCCAATGGCCAGACGCCTCCCCCCCACCCTGCCCCCGCATTGGATCACTTGATCATGTATCAGAGACTTAGCAAACAGTTTGCAATTAGGGTCATTTGCAGCATCCTGCGATCGATCGCATGACCGCGATTGCAATGTTTTTTGCTGAAAAATCATCAAAATTACTTCTGATTTTGCCCCCTAGAGAACAATGGGTTTGCTTAATGGCTGCAGCATGTACTAATGATGTATGCCCACGTAAGGTTGTGACGTGGGAGATCTGCTTGACGGCCATCACAACAAATAACTGTAATGGCAGGCTCCAATACTGTTGTACATTGAGGACTTTATACAGGTAGTCCTCGACTTACGATCACAATTGAGTCCAATATTTATGTTGCTAAGGGAGAAATTTGTTAAGTGAGTTTCTGCCCGCTTTATGACTTTGGTTGCTACCTTCATTAAGTGAATCATGGCAGTTGTTAAATTAGTCGCACGTTTGTTAAGCGGTTGTTGGCTTTGCTTGTCGGAAGATTGCAAAAGGTGATCACATGACCCCAGGACATTGCCACCTTCAGAAATGTGAGCATCTGAAATGTCAAGCATCTGAATGTAAATCACCTGACCACGGGGATGCTACAGTGGTCATAAGTGTGGAAAATGGTCACAAGTCCCTTTTTTCAGTGCCGTTGTAACTTCGAACAGTCTCTAAATGAACTGTCATAAGTCAAGGACATTATATAAACATTTGTGCTCTCTGAAAGTCCACAATGTCTCAACTGTTTGCAGACCTTTCTTTGAATCTGCTATGGATCGTAAAGGTTATGTCTGTCTGAAGAAGTTAAATAGTGTGCCACGTTAAAACAAACACAAAAGCAGTTGCCTCTCTTTTAATTCATTTCAAGATCATGGGGATTACTAGCACCAGAGAGGCAGGGGCTTTCCATATGTCTATATACATATACAATGCAATTATGGTTTAGCTGTTCCTGCACCTTGAAACCGCTAACCTTGCCTACTTAGCGGCGACGAAAAAAAAAACAATGAAGGGAAATACAAAAATAAACACAATAAGGGGTGGATACCAGCAAACACAATTGGGCTTTATTCTTGGGGCTAAGGATGAGTACTGAGGCATTAAGCCAGGAGTGAACAAGCTTTGGCCTTCAGACTGCTTGCAGTCCTGGACCTAATTTGAATGACCCTTGGCCTAATTTAGAAACCCTTGGTTAACAGTCAGATTAGAATACTAGGATGTGTGGTTTGCCACTGTTTATCAGTCTACAAGGCAGGAAGAAAATAAAACCAAGAAATGGGGAGGGGGTCTTATCTATTAAGTGCACACGCACACACACCTAACTGATTTCCCCTTGAGAAAATGTTTCCTTTACCCAGAAAATATCTCCCCATTCTTAAGCCACATGTTTCACAAAAACAGAAATTTGGATGATGTGAAAAAGAGAGAGAGAGAGAGGTGATTATCCATACAGATCAATCCCAAATATTTTGCTTTATGTAGACTGTTTACAGCCGAATCAAAAAATTAACTCTCTGAATTCTTTCTAGCAAACAGACTGGGATAAAACAAACTTTGGATTCCTCTGGCCTTGGAAGGAGAGCTAGGAAGAAGCTTCTATGTTCTCCCAAGAGCGCAGCATGAATAGAATCATTGCGTACGACAAGCCCAATTTTGAGGGCCTCAGCAAAGAGTTTACCTGTGATGTCCCTGACCTGCATGAATTGGATTTTGGTGATTGTATCTCCTCCTTGAAGGTGAGAGGGCAGCCCTGGGTGGCCTACAAGCTCTCTAAGTTTGAAGAGGACGGCGTCGTTTTTGAGGAAGGGGATTATTGTGAGATTGACAACAACAACAGGATTTCATCCCTACGACTAGTTCACCATGATCTCTCTGACCCCCAAATTACACTGTATGAACATCCCAACTATGAAGGTCAAAGCAAAGTGGTGAAGGAGGAGACCAACCTCGCCTATGGTTACTTTAATGACCGTGTCTCCTCCCACGTGGTGCAGCGGGGTGTCTGGCTGCTCTATAAAAATGCAAACCGTGGGGGATGGTATCACATAGCCTGGCCAGGGGAACGCATTCATGACTATAAAACTGAGATCAACTTTGATGATAACGTCTCTCACTTGCAACCCCTGAAACCGGGCCGTCCGATCATTACTGCCAAGGTGCTGTGGGATCAAAAGAAAGTGGAAGCGGAGCACGACGTTCTGATTGATGAGATTGTGGGAACCAACTGCACCGGATACGAACAAGCGTTCACCACCAACTCCACTCGAGAATATACGGCCACGGTGTTCCAGAGCTTCCACTTCAGCAACACCACTTGCCTAAAACTCGGATTTTCTTTCCAGGTGACCTTGGGCTGTTCCAATATATTCATAGTGGAGAAAGGCAAGAGCGAGTCCACCACCACTACTGAGAAGGTAGAGGTCCTGCTGCCTGCCAAAATCCCACCGTGCACTGAACTTTCCATACAGGTGATCAAGAAGGAGACTACCACCTCAGTGCCAGTGGAGCTCACCATCTGTCAGAATGGCAAAGAAAAGAAGGAGAGTGCTGAATACCGCTGTGTTTCAGGCCGTACCATCAGCACCAGGTATACCATGAAGCCTGTCCCAGCAGCAGCAGGCACTTCCCAAGATAAACCACAAGAAGCATGACGGAGGAGGAACACAACAACTATGTCAACAATCACACATGGGTAGATCTAGGACAGGGGTAGGGAACCGTGGCTCTTTCATGACTCGTGGACTTCAACTC
>JANHFJ010002034.1:82245-97502 GCA_032468195.1 Cerberus rynchops
AGTAGGGGAGCTATCCATCTACCAGGTAGCTGTGGGACAAACCAAACTCCATCTTGCTCAATCTCAGCAAATTTTCTTCCACCTTGACATTGAGTCAAGTTCTTCGTAACATTCCCTTTGCAATCCCAAATACGATGTCCAGGACTGCAGGAACAGGTGTAACAAATTGCCCAGCCTCTTATTTAACAATCAGCCTAGCACCTAGTGTCACATCATCTTTGCTGGTCACTGTCACAATTTGCCTCCCACCCTCATATTCCTCCAAATGAGCCAATCTTTGCCTATTTGCCCAAACTTGAGATGTAGCACCTGCCCTCCATTTATCTCCTCAATTAAATTAATATATATCTCCAGCTAATCTTGGTTGCTTTGCCAGCTAATAAAATATATTACTAGTCCCTAAGAATAATCTATCAGAACTCCCTGTAACTCAAAAAGCCTCAAGCCCTGTCTTTCCCTTCACAAAGATTAACTTTCATTCTCATTTCAAAATGGAGTTGGAGCTCTCACAATGTCTCCAATAGCAATAGCACTTAGACTTATATACCATTTCCTAGTGCTTTATAGCCGTCTCTAAGCGGTTTACAGAGTCAGCATATTGGCCCCACAATCTGGGATCCTCTCACTTCAGAAGGATGGAAAGCTGAGTCAATCCTGAGCTGGTGAGAATCAAATTTCTGGCAGTGGGCAATAAATTAACCTACAATACTGCATTCTAACCACCATGGTTCTTCAACCATGTTGCACCCCACTCTTTCTCTTTTTTGTTTCTAATGCTTTGTTTCATGCAGTTTGTTTTTATTTCTTTTATCAGCCACCCAACTCCTCTCTTCTCTGCAATCACAGTTTGTCCAGCTTCCTTTCAAAAGGACTCCTAACCTCCATTGTATTTATACCTGGATATCACAGTCAAATACCAATGGCTACAATGAAACAATTTATTGTTCATTAACTTAAAGATCTAGATCAGGGTTGTTAAACTCAAGGCCTGCGGGCCGAATCGGGCCTGTGGAGTGCTTAGATCTGGGCCACGGTGCTGGCCGTGAAACAGTGGACCGGCCCGCGGTGCCTCTGCCAGCGAAAATGGAGCTGGGGAGGGCCGCACATGGCCCTCCTGAGTCCCGTTTTTGCTGCCACAGCACTCAGGCCACAGGCACCCATGACATAAATGATGTCGAGCTGGCCACGCCCTCCTGGCCATGCTCCCCCAGGCCCCCCAAGATCAAACACAACCCTAATGTGGCCCTCAATGAAATCGAGTTTGACATCCCTGATTTAAATTTTCATATCTCTTATTTAAAAACAATTAAGTTTATATGTTCAACTACATTCTTTCAACAGAAGACAATTCATATAGCTCTTTTTCACTTCTGCCCCTTAACGCTAAGTACAAAATACAATTTTAGAGATACAGTACATACAATGCTAGGTATTGTAACTGAATTTATGAAACATACCACTATTATTGGGGAATTGTCAGGCACAAGAATCAGGGCTTTGCATTAAGTTGCAGTTAAGCTGATTTATTTTTCATGCCTATACACAAGAATCTAGTCAACTAACAGTCAGCACTAAATTGGCGCTAGTTAAGTTAATGGAATTCAAGAGGGTCTGAACCTGGATCACTTATGGGAATATAAAGACTCTAGGCTGATTCTTCTTGACCCCACCCCCAGGCTCTGTCTCTCCTGCTACATGAATTGGATTTTCTTCTGATATCTACAGACTCCAATTAAGAAATTCTCCAGGATAAGCATATGCAAAACACTGAAAATATGAAATGGTTTGCGTTCAAGATAATTTCCCCCAACTATTATGAAAAAGGTTAACTACAAAACTGAGTTATTTTGAGCTTGGAAAACTTCCAGAATGGCTGAAATGACCCATTTCAAAATTTGAAACAATTGTTTTCAACTTCAAAACAGAGTATTTTGAGAAGATCTGATGTGAATGGGAATGTGGGAGGAGAAAGCAAAATAAATGCCTGGTATATGAGCAGATGTCAGCTGGTATTTGATGTTGCCCAGTATCAGAAAAGTGAAGAGATGGAATACAACTGTGAAGACACCAAATAAAAGTATACGAAAGCATATACTACCATATATTTAGTATTTTAAGCTATTTCAAGTACAGTTATTAAAAAAACATGTACATGCAATGCTATAAAATATGTTTGATCATAAAATTTCTCCTTTTTTATTTTTTAAAAACTAAGTCGTTTGGCCAATAGAGAATATTTTCAAATATTTATAATGCATACAAAATATTTGTAATATAGGGAGCACAAATTAATTGCCTGTTTAAAAAATTACTACTGTACACAAATTACACTATTTCGATTTCATTTAATAATTTCAAATTTTCACATCACTTATCTACATTTGAAATTGTTTCTCTAGGGTAAGAATACCATTGATTACTAAGAACTCTGAATTATATGTTTACATTTTTTTATTATGAAAATGTATGGGTGGCAGGAATAAAATATATAGTGTTAACTATTAAAGATGTTACGTTTTGAATCTTGCATTCTTCTCTTTATAAAATTATGCTATAACATTTATGAGAACAAAATGTGAATGAAAGTCAAAGCATTTACAATACAGAAAGGAAGAATTGAAATATTAAGTGATACAAAGAAAAAAGCCTGTCTGATACAGCAGAAGAAATTAATGCCAATCCCATTCAAGGAAACAATAAAGTGTTGTGAATATAAAGAAAAGGTTGAACACACCTAAATAGAAATCTTTGATTATTTGATCCTTGTCATGTAGGATTTAAAAAAAAAAAAAAAAAAAACAAATCAGCAGTCAAGGGCCGAACAAGAATCTTCACATTTGATTAAAGATATTTCATCTCCTAGAGCCGCACTGGCAAATTATCACTAAAATAAGATTGCAACAACTGCTGCAAACGTACATAGCTAATTAGAAGAAGGAACTTGAGGCCCCCACCCCTCCTTTTTTTCCCCAAAAAGGGATTCCCACTAAGCTGAGGATCCATCAGTTTCAGACTGTCTCCTTTTAGTCTCCTTTCGTTCTCCCACTGGGGGAAAAATTGTAGTAAACCCGACCATCATCTCATCTAGGGGACTCTACTTGTTCTGGCTTATAACACATTAGATGATGCAAATGCACCCACACGCTTAATGATGGGGGCTCACTTACTACGAACCTGGGAAGATGCCAAAGTAATTTCAGTTGAAAGAACAGTTAAAATGCTCTGCTGTATCCTATTGACCAATATAATTATTTATAATTAGTCAGCCAAGACTTCAAAGTAAGCATATCAATGTAAGTTGCATCACTGAATAATGTTCTACATAAAACCATTAATCGAGATCAAAACTGATTCCAGACAAAATGGAAATATTTAAACCATAAAAGGAAAGTATTTCTTGGCTAATTAAATTGATTTTTTTCCTTCTTCCTATGACTGGAAGGCAGATAATAGCTTTTTTCCTCTTTTATGACTATTACTACCACAATTGTTACAACACTGAAGGGATTAAGATGTTTTCAATCAAAAAGATAAATACAAACACAGTAGCAAATTTCAGAAAATCTTTGAAATACTGCTTCATCATATCAGTGATGCTTGCATTCAACAGTAAGTCAAATTCTTTTAGAATTCTGATTTTTATATGAATCTGCAACATGCAGGCAAACTGCTCAATCCCTTTCTTGATTCCTCAGCTCTTCTTGATCCCTCCATGCCAGAGGATGTAACTAACTATCATTAGTGGCTCTGTGTTCTTCTGGAAAACTTGGATTATTATATTCTCAATAAAACAGATTGAAAAGCCAAGAATAAATATATTTTAGAATCTAAGTACTTAACTTAGGAAAGGAGCAAGTAACATTTTGTTCTACATATATTACAATAAGCCAATGATGAATGGAACTTTACGAGAGTGTTGGCTTTACCCACTCACCAAAAGAATCAAGCAACATGCCTGATGTTTAGGGCAAGTTATAAGCAAATATGGTTATTGGTTTTGAAATTGATACTGTGCAACAAAAGTTCATATCATGCAATAGACTGTCCACACAATTGCCTGTTCATTCCTATTCAAGGATTAAATGTAATGGAATAAGATGAAATAATATATGCACACATTATAATAAAACATTTGATTTTTAAAGGATAGTTAGGGGAAGTGATGGCCATTAAATTTCATCATTTTGCATAATTTGTATATGTTCACATAACTGGTTTACTTTACAGTAAAATGTCAATTCAATGGACAAACCCTTGCTTTGATAAACATTATTAAATAAGAAAAAAAATATCTATAACATCTAAAATCTGTGAAACTGCAGTCCATTAAACCAAGAGTACAGTACAACATGCACACCACCCAATTTTCTTTGATCTTTCTATGAAAATAATTAAAATAGCAGCAGCCAAGTAGAATATTTATATATCCAAAAGCTATTTAGATTTTGTTAACACTGAATAATTATTAAGATGGAAAGTTCCTCAAAGATAATCTATCTTACCCCAGCAGGAAATCCACTACTGTGCAGAGAATCATCAATTTTCAAGCAGTGTGTTAAGAAAATATCTAAAAGTGTATTAGGGTGGAGGTGGGAGAGGGGCCTGCTCAGTGATTCAGGTTGAAAGGAAATTTGTATTTTAGATTATGTGTGGCCAAGTACATAGCATCTGTCAGCAAACTGTGGCCTCAAGAAAAGAGACAGCTAATGTAAGAAGTTGCTGAGAATATAAAATAAAGGGCCTCCGTGCTCTGAAGTACCATTTCCCCCCTTTAATTTGCACAAGCTTATTATCTATACCGCAACTTTCCAGTTTAGAAAAGACACTTAGCATATGCAGATCCACTTATCTATTGAGACAATCATTTTCCAGTGCACCAGTGGTTTTACTTAAGCAGTGGTACTAAAGGTAGTTCTCCCCCCCCCCCCACACACACACACGAGGCCACTGGACTTTCTGGGTTTTTTTTTAAAAACCTTTCACTTCTCATCCAAGAAGCTTCTTCAGCTCTGAGTGGATGGTGGGGAATGGAAGGATTTATACTCCTTGCAGATAAGCTGGATATTTGCATTCTTTTAAGGGGTCGTTAAGGTCACCTGGAGGTTTATCTGTGTCATCAGGGCCACCTGAGTGGTGCAAATTGGTGAGGAGCCTTTTTGGAACTGTTGTAGATTGGAGATAGATGTTGTGTTTCTCCCCCTCTGTTGAGAGAAGACTGTTCAGTTTTGACATAGATGGCCTCTTTAACCCCTCTTTCAAACCAGTGATCCTCTCTGTCCAAAATATGGACTTTGCTGTCTTCAAAAGAGTGGCCTGTGTCTTTTAATGCGCAGATGGACTGCTGAATCTAGTCCTGATCTGTTTGTTCTCCTATGTTGTACCATGCATTTATGAAACGGTTGTTTCATTTCCCCAATGTATAGATCTGCACATGGTTCACTGTACTGTATACACCACTTTGTCCTTTGTTTAAAGGACCGAAGGCAGCGGATCACAGCTCCTAAATTGCACAAGAGATGCCTTCTCTCCGCTGCCTGCTACTCTTACTGGAAGAGCCATGAATTTAGTAGCCATGATCCGCTGCTTTCAGTCCTTTAAAATCACATTGGAAAAGACCTGCGGGTGGCTTGAGAGAAAAAGCATCCAAAATGGCTGCTGCTTCCCTGTGCCACATGCAGAGCTTTCCGGGTGAGATTTAAAGGAGTAAAAGCAGCGAATCACAGCTGCTAAACTGGTCTGGCTCTCCCAGCTAGAGTGGCAGCGCAGAGAAGTAGCCGCTGCCCTGGAGCATTTCCGCAAGGCTCCCGGAAGAAGCTTCGCCGTTACAGCACTTTCCGGATGGATCTTCTTAAAGATAAGAAGAACCATTCAGACTCAAGTTGCTTCGGTGGAGGCCTCAAGGTAAGGCTGGAGCCGGGGAATGGTGCTTCCCCCAACTGGGCCTCAGTGATGGGGGGTCGGGCAAAGGCCTCTGGACAAGGCCCGAGTCAGGGACGGGGGCCTACCTAGGCCGCACCACATGGCATATGCCATGGAGCTGCCACGGCAAAGTGCAGCAGGCAAGGCCGGGAACTACCTAGGCCTCACCATGCTTGTGATGGAGCACTGCGGCAAGTACCCAAGCCCGGGGATGGAGGGGGGGTTGGCTAGCTAGGCTGCAACTCGCAGGCTCACTTACCTGAGCAGATCAGCGACACTCATTTGGGCCACAGACATCGTTCATGTGGGAATTGGGAAGGCAGGCATCTTCCCCACAAGCGAGCACAGCACACAGTGACAATGTGTTATGCCAGGGAGGCACGTGAGATGAGGAGTGACTGGGCGGGGCATTGCGTATGGGCAGGACAGGTAGGCGGGGCTGATTGGGCAGGCAAGTGCGAGCCCCGAGCAGCCGATCAGGCAGACGGGAGCGAGCTGGCAACCATGCAGGTGGGGTCAGGGCTATCCAGAGCCAATTTTACTGGTTCTCCAAACCAGTCCAAATTTCTACTACTGGTTCGGGTGAACTGGTCTGAACCAGCTGAATTTCACTCCTGAACATACTCCTATAAGAATGCAATAAAATGCTATGCAACGTAACTGTAATGGCAATCTTGCTCAAGTGCTGAATAATTTATTTAAAAATTTATTTAAAATTTAACTTTTGCTTTTCTAACTAATGGATTAATGTTTAAAAGACTATGATTGCTAACAAAGAAGACCTCAAATCACATAGAATGTACAGAATCCTAGATGCATTCAAAGAAAAATGCCATGATAGAATGAGACTTTCTGGCATGGAAGGCACATCTTAAATTGAAGCATCATGGGTTTGGTTTGGGGCTCCCCTGAGTACTTCTAGCAAAGATTAGTCTACTTAACTCCTTTATGGACTTAGCAAGAATTATTTGGGATATATAAGTGTGCGTCCTGCTTCCTTGATCTGTGAACATTCAGTTTTGTATAGCAGAATGTATGTTTTCATCAAATTGAGGATTACAGTATTATATACCTTTCACATTTTCTTAAATTCATATAAATTAACCCAGTCTTTCCACTGGTCCTTTCGTTTTGAAAGAATCCAGTGGATTATAGTGATGATTTTATCAGCACAATGCAGTCATGTAAGCCAGTTTAATAGATCCATGATACTAATAAGAGCAATATTTTAATAAAGGGGTTATTTAAGAGGCGTATTCAATGTTTTAGACTATTTTCTAAAGTACTAGAAATAGTTTTAAAAATCCTTTGTCTTGGAGCATCTCATATCAAGAAACTTTCCTTTCCACCAGATATAAGTAAATTATACAGGGGGAAAGACTAGAGATGGGGGGGGTGGTTTCCCCCTAACAGTTTCAAATATTTACAGAAGAATTTGGCTTTGCTATATAACATCTATAACATATGGCTTGAGGTACAAAATTAAAGACTGCCATAAAAGTACTATTTATATAGTTCCTAAACCTAATTTACACCATATTCTAATAGGATTTTGTATAATTTTTTTATTTGCATAAGTGGCCAAGAAGCCAAATCAATTCCTTGATTTTTCAGTTCTTGTTTCAATTTTAATTCCCCTTGTTCATTTAGGATATCTTTATAGCTTCAAGAACATTTGGATGTATTAGTACTTCCATCATGGATAGCCAGACTGGTATTTTCATATAATGTTTCTTTTTTATTCTTTCCCATACTAAAAGCAGAGCATTTCTAATATGTTTTTGAAAATATGTATTTTATTTTTCCCATACCACATAAATGCATGCCACCCCAACTGCAAGTTACGTCCTACTAAAGTCAATACTCTTTTATTCCTCAGATTTATCCCTTCTTTCACCCACCTAAGCACTGAAGCTTGGTAGTACAACTCCCAATCAGGTAACCTGAACCCCCCTTAGTTTTAGCTTCTTGTAACATTTTCAATTTTATTCTTGCTTTTTTCCCTTGCCAAATAACCTTTTTTTAAAAAAGGACTCGATTGTATGAAAAAATATGAAAAGAAATACAACCAATTTAGTACTGAATCTCGAAATCATACTGCAGGCCTAACATTTTGAGGAGAAAGAACTGGATGTCCGAATGCAAAACTAAACAAATGCCTTCATCTCCCAACATATGGCCACTTACTGAAAACAGAGCTTTAGTGCTCTAACTTATTTTAGAATCTTTCTAATAGTCTCTGAAAACATCTGCTCTCCCCAGTGACTCCAAATGTCTCTTCCAATCTGGCAGAAAAAATGCAAGTGGAAGACTAGTTACAGGGGCCAGGTGGACACAGGTAAGAAATGGAAGAAATCCAAAGACAAAACAAGCTGGCAACAGGAAACATTTTTCCCCTCAAAAATATGTTTCCACATGAATCTGTTAAATACCTAAAGTCATACCTAAAAAAACTACATTGTAATTGTAGTGCTATGGATACAACAGTAAGATGCAAAATTTCTGCAATTAGATAAAAACTCTCTCAAAGACCAAAAGTTATCCATTTTTTAAAAAGATAGTTTTATTTATCATGGACATTATTAGATCTATCCCAGAATAAAACAATGATGAGAAACAAATGGATACCTAAGCACAAGAACTGTATAAATATACAAAGAGATCCTTTTCTCATAATTCCATCACCCACCACCGCACTATGATTATAACTTGTTTCTTGAATCCTTACGATTTATACTGATTATTGCCTCCTAGTATGATTTGACTGCTTATTTGTACCTTATGACCATCATTAAGTGTTGTATCCTATGATTCCTGCCGTATGTACCGTTTCCTTTAATGTACAGAGAGCATATGCACCAAAGACAAATTCCTTGTGTGTCCAATCACACTTGGCCAATAAAGAATTCTATTCTGTTCTGTTCTGCTCTATTCTACAACCTAGTTCTATTCAGTTATGCATGGATTAGCCATTTATTACGGTATCCACAGAATACAAGACTTTTTTCTTTTTATAAAGATGATAAAAATGCTTTCTAACTTAATAGATACTTGTGACATTAGTTTCACAGTATAACAATACATGAATCTAAGTGTGTGACCTAAAAGCATTTTGTTTCCTAGATAATCATCAAAGTACGTTGTATTCAAACCCCACATAAGGAAAGAAAATCTATGACTTATATGTAGTGACAAACATGGGAATGGAACAAAAGTAAATATAGGTCTTAAAATGCTGTTTATGAAAGCAGATATATATATATTTAGAATTATGAGCAATTATACAATATTACACAATTCAGAAAACCATAGGTTAAGAGTAATTGAAAGGAACATTTAATGACATCTTTATTTTCTAAGTCTAGGGCTAGGGTTCTTACATACTGCTGAACATAGCACTTAGTTTGCTGGACTTGATGCATTCCACAGCACCTACCAACTACAAATTCCATAATAGTTTTCTCCTGCCATATTAATGCAGAACTATTAATATGTCCAGGAAGGCAGAACAGAAACATAAACTATCTATAATTTTTATTTAAAATGTGATAAAATTGGATCTCCCTATCCCAACTTGAAGGAAGAATATGGTTTATTTATGGTACAAATAAAGCACCAAGAATTATTTGCTTTGCAGAGTAACTTTCACAATATTGTGTTTTCATTGATCAAAGTTTAGAAGAACTAAACAAAGATCTTCCTCAAACGAGTTTATCATCAGTCTACATAATAGCTAACTTGATAACGAAGCCAACTGATTTTATAATGAAAAGTCAAATGGGAAAAGAACTTGTACAGTTACATGAAATGTTATTACAGGGTGGCTCTGAAATAACTTTGAATTTCTGGCTTTTCAAGCTCCTTCATTTGCAAAAGAGTGGATTCATTTACAGTATGCTACAATACTCTGAGTGAACAGTCTTGTTTACAATAGAATGCAAATGCACTTTGAGTATTTAACCATATAACCAAAAATAAATAGCAGAGATATTAGCTTAAAGTAAAGGTAGACCTTTACTCATAGTGACTTCATGGATGCATCCATGTAGTTTTCTTTGAACTGAGAACATCCTTCTGGAGTGTTTTTTCACCTGCCCAGTCTAGCATGCAGCCATGGTGTTTATTTATTTACTGTACATTAAATGCTGTTCCTACTAGGAGACTGAGCAGCTTACCATACATTTACAGTAGTAAAATTACTAACCATTAGACATAGCAAACACTGATGGCGTACTCTTTTGACCTCATGAGTAGGTTACATCTTGGGGAGTACTTTAACATTCAATCTCTTTCCCAAGTACTCTCCAGAAGAGAAGTTCTGAAGAACACCTTTTCTTCTGTCTGTAGGGAGGTCACTCTAAAGAAGATGTTCCCTGGAGGTCTCCCACCCAAGTACAAACCATGGCAGACCCTATTGGGCCTAGACGAAGTTGGCCAGGTGCTGCCACTTGCTTAGACAATGTTGGCTTAGTTTTACTCAAATAGTTCATACAAAACCAACATTTCCCTTAAATTATGTATATTGATATCAGGCTAATAATGCCTTCCAGATGAATACTTCATCAGAATGATAACTCATAAAGTTCACATGTACCAATGATCTCACTCAAGGGTGTCAAACTAGATTTCTTTGAGGGCCAGATCAGCATTGCATTTCTTTTCTGCGGAGCAGCAGAAGGAGGAGATGGGACAGATGCCTCCTGCAGCACTTTGCTGGCCAAAAGAGGCATGGGAGCACACATGCACCCCCCCACTCCGTGCCCTGTTTTGACTGGCAAAGTATTGCAGGAGCCCATCCAAACCAAAAATAGGCCACACAGGGGCCACGTGTGGCCCCCTGGTGCCCCATTTTTGGCTGCCAGAGGCACTGTGGGCTGGTCCTTTGCTATTTCCAGGCTGGCCCTGCAAACCACATCTGGCCCGCAGGCCTTGAGTTTGACACCCCTGATCTGGCTCAAAGTTCTGAAATTAGAAAAAGAATTTACAACATTTAATAACAATAATAATAATTTTTGATCCCATCAAATTATTTATGGGCTATGAACAAAATCCTTAGTTTAAGGGTCAGGATCAAAATTTATTATCATTGCCACAAAGTAGGCATACATTTCTAAGTACGGATAAGAATTTAGACATACTTAGTACTGATAAATTTAAAAATTCCCCATTCAAATTATATGAAGAATGATCAAAGTCAATGCAAAATTATTACTTACCCTGTTTTGTACAACTATACTCTTAATTCAGTTTTGATACATTTCATACACTTTTTCATAAATAGATCCCTTAAAATCTTTGACCACCCATTTCTTAATTTATTAGCAACAAGCATACTTACGGTTGGCATAACTTTACTAAGTCCTGGTCAGTGGTATTTGGAGGCAGCCCTCTGATATACAGGTTAGTTTTACTTAATTGATCCCATCCTGAGTTGCTGCTGCTGCTGCTGTTGTTATTGCTGCTGGTGATACTGGGGCTAGGAGGAGCCATTGGATGGGCAGGCACAATGGGCTGCTGCAAAATGAAAGGAAGAATGTTTCAGAAAGGACAATAAGACAATAAGGAAAGTGGCTTGAAGGCACACTAGGAAAACCTTGAAGCCTCTTAAGAACTTAAGAGATTCTCAGAGCCCTGAATTTCATGGTACCATGGCTCTACATTCCAAATATTCTTGCTTTCCAAGTATTTACAGGTTTTGTGATACAAATGAAGTCCATCTCACAAGGGACTTCATCATTTCAAATCTTGGCACAGAGTACCTAGTATTTTCTCCAACTTTTTATACAGAGCAAACACAATATATTTCCAAGGCGTTTAACTGGGTTTTGACACTCTGGAAGTGAAATCTCAAAAATAAATTTTAGGCATGTCCTAGCAATATTATTCCTCTCTCTCGCTGCAGCTTAAAGAGAATTTCTACCATTCTGCATCGCTCATAAATTACACTATGCAGTACTCTTCTAAGTATTCAATCAGAAAACAGAAAATAAAGAGGTGAAAAATAGAGATAAGTTGTGATTAGTATCTCCACGAAAAATAATTTCTTAGTACTTCCAGAAGCTGGCTTGGCTACTAAATGAAAGCGAGCTGAGAAACTCTTCATTACATTTGAAACAGAACTATTGACCTTGATGCTTGCTTTTCACAGTCTATCTTATGCTAAGAAATTCATATATCTTATTTATAAGAGACCTGCACACCTTTTGAAAAGAGAGGAAGTTCTTCAGGTCATACACAAATACAGTACTCTCTACTATTAATTAAAGCAGGCAGACTCTTTTTCACGCTTCATCAGAAGCTGGGTTAAAAGAAAATATATTGCTTTAGATTAAAGCCAATACAAGTCTTAAATAATGCTTACAGTTTAACCCATAGTCTGGTGATTTCCTGATGGGTTTTTATATAAGAACTAAACAGCTCTGGCCCTACCTAGCTTTTTGTGAAATTAACCCAATTGAACAAAATGAAAAGACAAAAATGATCATGGCCAAAAGATAAGAATGCTGTAGTCTGACTTACATTGCGGAATGGAACGTAACAGTAATAACAAGATTCCACTCCCCCCCCCCACTTTGCGCCCCTGCCCTCCCCGATGTGACTTTGGTTTTAATGTTTGATTTTAACTTTTTATGTTTCAACTTATGTGTAACTGTAACACATCCAGTTATCTTATGGTAAGAATGGTCGGCCAATAAATTGAGACTTGTTCCTTTTTTTTCTTCATTTAAAAAAAGTTGTGAGAGGGATTTTTTTTTTACTTATTTGAAAGTATTTTCTCCTCCAAAGTACACTCTTTAAATATGGAACAGAAAAAAAAAAGGGGGGGGGGGAATTGGCCAATCACTACAAAATCAATTTCATGTTTGATTCATCAGTTACCATTGAATTATTTCTAGCTTGATTAGATTCAAAATGTAGTGCAGGAAAAATATTTCAATGCAAAAATAAATAAATAAATGAAAAGGTCAAGACACAAACAATGTTTTTCAAATTCTCCACTATGGGAAATGCTAATATTCTCAAACTGGAAGCTGAGATTTCATGCTAGCCCCAGCCATTCTATTCTTCCAGAATCCCTTCCTTAACTACTGTTAAACATTATATCATGATGTAGATAACAGTTAATGCTAAACAAGGCATCCTTTTAACTAGGCCTCAAATCACTGTTGAAACTGGTGTGTAAAATTCTGCTTAAGATAAAACCAATTATTAATGTTGATTTAATGTAGTCTTAAAGGCCATAATTTAGGGTGGCGGGAAAGAGACAGACCAATTCATGCTATAGAATGTACCTGATTTATCTGCTTCCAACTTCTCACCTTACACTGCATGTAAGTCTGTACTTAGCAAGTTTTATATTTGCATAGGCTCTATCACATAGGTGATCTTTTACATTAAGCCTTTCTGAGGAGAAAAAAAGGCATTCCTTTTCACAAAGCAGCATTACCAAATCAAAAAGAAGTGTAAATCTTGCCCGCAGACATAATTGTACCATTTATGCTATTTCCTGATATATAATTTAAACTGTAGCAGAAATGCCTAAATTAACTTGACATTAAAAGGATTCATTTCTGTGGCAGAGGTGCAGCTGAAGTTATTTCAAAATCCGAAATGCAAAGATCTGAGCGGAAGGCTACTTGCTTGTAAAGTAAAAGGCATTTATACATCTGAGAGAAAGGCCCATACCTTCCCAGCCTTCCATCATACAACTACTTACAACTTTGCAATTAACATGCTGCTGTAATTCTGATACTGGCAAGAGCCTGAGAGAAAATGGGCAACGAATTGTTGGAACACTACCACATTTTGCTAACAGTCACAATGATGCCAAGCGGAAGCACAAACTCACGGCAATTGCAATGTAAGGCAGTCACAAATTTCTTGTGAGTTCCCAGAGATGTTTTAAATTGGTTCTGAAGAGCGGGGTGCCTCTTCAAAGCTTTAAGGGCATCTCAGCATTTCCAAGCATTGTGTTACCACCCTCTGCCTAGGAAAACAGAATGCATGATGTGCAACTTGATCTGATCATAAAGTAATTTTGTCTGGAGAATTAGATTTTAAAATGTGGTTAGGTGGATGATTCAGCTCAAAGTATCAAATTAATAAGAATTCAACTGTCATTTCTGTAAGTGATGAAAAAGTATAATAATGGATAAAATAAGAGTTTGATATACAGGTAGCCTTCAACTTACATCTTTTGTTTAGTGACTGACATTACAATGGCACTGAAGAAAATGATTTATAACTGTTTTCACACTTACAATCATCCCATGGTCACGTTATCAACATGCGGTTGCTAGGTAACCACATGTATTTATGACAAGTGTCATGTGATCACCTTTTGCAACCTTCTGACCAGCAAAATCAATGGGGAAGCCAGATTCACTTAACAACCGGGCTACTATCTTATCAACAGTAGTGATTCACTTAAAAACGGTGGCAAGAAAGGTCATAAAATGGGGCAAAACTCACTTAATAGCTGTCTTGCTCAGCAACAGAATTTTTTGAATCAGTTGTGGTTGTAAGTCGAGGACTACCTGAATTTGAATTCAGCCTGCTACCTTTCCATAAAGGAGAGAGGTGCACACAATCCTTCATTCAGCTCCTTTGAGTTGCTTCCTCATTTGCACGGCCATAGGAGGACTCCTCTGAGACTTGGTCTCTCCTCCTGAGCAAAAGGACCAGTTCCTCAATTTTAATCTAATTAGAATTGAACGCTGTCCACTTGCTAGTCCTAATAAGGCAGGAAGAACAAGCATGCTAAATTCCATGAATTTTAGCCAGGGAAAGCAAAAAGCAAAAGAGGCAAGATCTCCTTTTCTCTTTGAAAAATAACAGTCACCTCTGAATCTAAAATGTCTTTAGTTTTTCTAAGAACTGTAGGTCTCCTTAGATCAAGCATATGTGTCAGGCACACTCACAAAATGGATGTCATGGAGACCAAATATTTATTTATAAAATGGTGGTCAAGATGAACAATGCCAGTCACAAAGCATCCTTTCATAAGAAGGTAAACTAGTCCTGCAACTTTTATACAAATCAAAGACAACCCTCACTATAACTAGAGGAAGTGATTTTGCTCTGCAGGCAAGTCAGCTTCCTATTGAATTTCTTTAGGGAATAAATCTTTAAAAACAATGTAGTGTGGCAGGGAGCCTGGGAGGTCCCCAAGGCTTGCCCTCAACTATCTCCCTTGGGGCCTGATCATTATATACGTATTAGAACTGGTAGTGCCAGGCACAAGCAACCAGATCCACACATGTAGAGTTCAAGCTATCTACTTTATTATATTCTGCCTATTATGCAGGAATTTCTCCAGACCTGCTTGCCTTGTCTTG
>JANHFJ010002034.1:130609-143700 GCA_032468195.1 Cerberus rynchops
GCCTCTCCACTTGGGGGCAGACAGAAGGCCCTTGCTCTGCATCTGCCTTGATTCTGCTTCCTCATCAGAGTCTTCCAAAGGCTTTGTAGCTGCCCAGGCTCCCCCTCCTCATCTGCCTTTGCTGCTAGCTCGCCGGCAGCCGATGGGCCACAACAGAACTTTCTTGGGACTGCTGAAAGGACTGCATTGTAAACAGAAGATGGATGGCGTTGTATGCCTTCCCCTCTGTTGAGTGAGGGCTGTTCAATTTTTAACATAGACAGCAGTCTTTCACACCTCTTTCAAACCACTCTGTCCAGAATGTGAACATTTTTTTCCTTAAATGCAGTATCTATATATTTTCATGTTGATTGATAGGCAGTAATTTGTTTTGCTAAATCTTCAGTTCTAGCCCAGCACTCCTCCATATTCACTGCATATCCAAAGATTCATGTCAGTGGTGGATTTTGTGAAAGATATAAACAACATGAACAAAGTAGTTCCTCTCAAATTCCGTAATACTTCAGGTTTAAATAAAATACTTTTCTGGACTTATAAAATAAATCCAAGAATGACCTAGCACAAATGTACAGGTAATTCACGAGTTATGACCATTTGTTTAGTGAGTGTTCTAAGTTACAACGGTACTGAAGTGATATGACCAGCACTTAAACTTATGACTGTCGTAGCATCCCCGTAGTCATGTAATCATGTGGGCAGTTGATCAAGACTGGTATCTTGAGGTCATGTGATCACATTTATGACGTTCATAGCCAGCTTCTAACAAGCAAAAGTCGATGAGGTAAAACAATAGTTTAATGATTGCATGATTCACTTAACTTCAGTGATTTTCTTAACAAACTTGGCAAAAAAGTGATAAAATTCGGTGTAGTTCACTTAATAACCATCTTGCAATGGAAATTCTGATCCCAATTATGGTTGTAAGTTGAGAACTACCAGTAATTTCCTCAAGCAACTAAGTAGCTAATTTTAGGTAAATTGTCTATTTTTTTTTTCAATTATTTTCTTCATCAGAACATGTACTGATACCTATCATTTATTAAAGATGTTAGATTCAGGCCAATTTTGGCTGATTAGCCAAAACTGAGCATTTTAAAAGTAATTTTCTTTTAGCATACTAACATATGAACCTATTTTCCAAATGAATTTTTCCCATTATTGTAACTGATAACTCGTATTTTTTTAACCAAAAGTTGATTATAAGCAAAATATCCAATAATCCTTAATTTTAGTTTGTACTTTCTAGACAGAAAACTGGAGTCTACTTTTATATTAACACAGGAAACACAGAGATAAAATGTAAGTGCGAAGCCAATTGTCACTCTCCCCCAAAGTCCTATGACTTCCACACTCTCAACTATTTTATCCCTATTAGTAAGAATGAATAATAGTGCCCACTCATCACAAAATAGTGTCCACTTATCACATTTTCCCCCAGAACAAGAACCCTGCGCAGTAGTTTGGGCTGAAAGAGTGCGTTTCCATGGTTTTCAGTGGGTATAACATCTTAAGTGTTCTACAGGTAGTCACTGGGTTATGACCGCTCATTCAGTGACTGTTCAAAAGTTATGATGTGCTAAACAAGTCTTCGAAGTTGTTGCTGATGCAGCATCCACATGGTCACATCATCATAAGTCAGGCACTTGGCAATCATCTCACAATGATCATCATTCTAACATCCCAGGATCACGTGACCGTCTTTTGTGACATCCTCTGCCGGCTTCCCACAACTCAATGGGGAAGCCAATAGGATGTCACAAGTCACTTTGGTAAGTTGCTCCCACTCCTGTCACTCTTTCACCTGTTCACCCACGTTCCATAGCACCCATGGCACCTATGCACTCACACTCTGTAGTGCCTATTCGTGGAACCTGTCCACCATAGCTGTTGCCCATTTGGGGTTGAGAAAAATGCATATAAGAGAGAGCAATAAATTATGCAAAAAAATAGAGTACAAGAGAAAGATATTATATACTGTAATGTGTATCTAGAAAGAATGTATTTCTAGAACAGGGGTCCCCAATCCCTGGATCAGCATCAGACTGTGACATGCCAGAAACTTGTCCATGCAAACAAGCAAAGCCCCATCCGTGGGATGCAGGCAGCACATAAAACCATACCCCCTCCGGTCTGCGGAAAACCCTCTTTCCATGGAACTGGCCCAAAGGTTGGGGGCCGCGGTCCTGGAATACATCAGATAATAGGCTGTTAAAAGGTAAGAAATGCAGAATATAACAGATATACATAAAACTATATCAGTCTAATGATTGGAAGAATGCCAATTCTGTCCTCCTGTACATTGATCAGACTGTGCCTAAAATTTGCATTTTGCTCAGAGTGCTACATTTTATGAAAGATATTGACAAACTGGAGTCCAGTTACTGGACTATGTCCAAAGAAGAGCTAAGATTATATGGTACTAAGAAAGAAAGGCTTATAAGGAGTACTTGCAGGCAATGCATCATACATTTAGCCTGGGAAAAAGGAAAATTATGAGAGGACTAAATGGACTTAGCAGAATATATGAAGACTTTGAAATTATAACTGTAAAATATCCTCCCATGGGAAAGTTTTGTTGATTGGAAAATAAACAGATGATAAGAGGGGACTCTGAAGGTTGACTAGAAAAAACCAGAGACAGCTAAGGATTGTAATTAAAAGAGGAGAGCCCTTAATATAAAGGAGCAATATTATCTGACTATTTGGGAACAATGTACTCAGAAATTAGTAAATTGCATGCTACTGTAACAGAAGATAAACTCCAGATGTGTTAGACTTCACAATGTCTATCAGCCCTAGATTATGAACAGCATAAACACTTGGAGGCAGGCAAAGAATGGAAACCTTAATCATGTTTTTAAAGATTTAAGAAAATATTCTTTAATTATAATCAGTTACTGAGAAGGACTTGTAATTGGGAGGCCAGCTGTATGAGAATAATCACATATTATTCCTATAAGATACATTTATCTGGCAAACTATAACTGTGTGTGTGTGTGTGTGTGTGTGTGTGTGTGTGTGTGTGTGATCAACAATTAGTTTTTTGTTAATGCAGCATATTGTTCTCATTTCCT
Organism: Cerberus rynchops; assembly: GCA_032468195.1. Classification (NCBI taxonomy): domain Eukaryota; kingdom Metazoa; phylum Chordata; class Lepidosauria; order Squamata; family Homalopsidae; genus Cerberus; species Cerberus rynchops. The sequence goes on from JANHFJ010002034.1 coordinate 133,684, forward strand.
CCCTATAATATTCTTTAAAATGCTATTCTCAGTTCACCTCCTTTGAACTATGGAAAACTAGATTGCTATACTTTGGCAATCAGTGTATTATTAAAGGGGAAGAAGTTAAACATAAACTTTGTTAACCAAAGATTTGCTTTACATTTATCACACGGCCACCGCGGAAATTAAAAACTGACTGTAGACAAAATGCCATAAAATGTATGATTGAGAAGATTATAAGCACCTCTTATCAAATAACACAACATAACATTGTAAATTGTCATTTACCAGACAAGTAAGATCCTCGGTGTTTGAGATCTGCTTCTGTTTAATCAAGCTTTCTTTAATGAAATGTATTCAAACGCTCTGACCACATTTTGAAGATCCTTCTCTAATTGCTTACATTTATTTTCCAGTAGACAAAGAAAACACTCAGAGATTTAAAATTATTGCCTAATATGGCACCTTGAGATGAATAGGAAATTATATTCTTTAAATTATATGGTAAAAAGAAAGCTAAGATCACACAATCAAGCCCCCTAGCTTTGAAAAAGTTGCATAATACTTAAAGAACTGAAATTCAGCTTTATATAGCTCTATAGCAGCACACTTAAGAAAAAAGGTAACAGCCAATAAGGATAATAGATAAAGAAATTGATTTACACCCCTTTGTAGACTTTTGGAACATAAAAAGAATGGCCAGATACATTTGGGGAACAAAGTATTATCTTGATCTTCATTTAATGAACATTTTTCAATAAATTCATCCAGTAAATTCTTTCCTCTTTGCCCTGTAATGCAAAATCTATGAACAATACTTATTTGAAGTAATTATATATTTAAAAAATTCTCATAAAAACAAATTAAAGCAACAATGGAAAGGGCCCTGGATAACTAAATCACACATTTTCAAATCTCAGGGAATCAGAATAAAGTTAATTTTCGGTTGTCTTTGTGACAGACTAAAATAGTTAAATCAGTATAATAGTTTGGAGAGTTTACAGATTGTACTTCACAGAGCTTTATTTTGTAGTACTAGTACAGTATGTGGAATAGCATAACAAATCTTATTAGTTCTTGAGTTTCAATTCACATTATCAATTGAATAGAGTGGCTAGACTAATGCATGGTTTAAAGTGGGATGGGGCAAGGAGGAAAAAAAATGACAGGATTGAACAGATCTCAAAGGAACCATTTTTTAAAATTGAGACTTAACAGCATCATGGAAAAAGAGATTGCGGAACAAACAGATCTCAAAAGGTTTCAACAAATATAACAGTTTTTTTTACATGTTTGTTAATAAACAATAAACTGTTTTTTTACAACAGTTTGTTAATAAACTACTGTTAGTTCATATTTCATGTAACCTGCATCTACGTACATAATCACATTGTCTTCAGCTCCTTTCCCAGACCTCCATTTAAACCTTTCGTCATCCAAGCCACTCTATGCATCTAGTCAAGTGAGCTACAGTTCAAAAAAGCTTGTGCCTTTTTATATTTGTCAGAAAAGGTGCTACCAGACTCATTTTCATTTTCTGCTCCCTGAAGAAAAAATAGCCATACTGCAGGAGAAGATAGAATACCCCCTTAGAAGAACCAACAATTGAGAGATAAATGAATATACTTACTAGGTATGTCATGGAGAGAAGACGTTTATATTCAAAGTTTGATAAACTATGGGAAGATTCGAAGTTTCATTGTCTCAGAAATGGAAAACACCTTCTCTTTCTCAAGGTTTTAAAAATGTTACTATTTTTATCACAGTGGTTATTTGCAAGTGGACTTCCATGGATAAAAATAGTAACATTGGAAACAGCCAGCAGAATTCCCCCTTATGTCTAGCAGAGGTACACTTGGAAAGGAATATGTCATCTTCAGACTCTTGTTAAATCTTCAGAATGAGAATTTGTAAGATACTATATCTGCCTTATAACAGTTATTTCCTTGCTGGAGAATACTTGTCCCTAAGTTCATATCAACAATCAGCCCCTTGACCCTGGAACACAGTTTCTACACTGAGGGTCCTGTAGGACAATCATTCATTTTCAGCCAGCTTATCTCACAGGGATATTATTATGGGGGAAATTAAACGAGGGATACCTCAATACAGGTACTCCTCAACGTATGAGTATAATTGAGCCCAAAATTTCTGTTGCTAAGTAAGGCATTTGTTAAGTGACTTTTGCCCTATTTTTAGGGCAAAAACTTACAGCCCTATGGTTGTAAGTTAAGTCACCTTTTTAAAGTGCTGTTGTAACTTTGAATGGTGATTAAGCCAACTCTTGTATCTCGAGGTCTATCTGTATGCTACTTTGAGCTCCTGGGGGAAAGACAGGATACAAATCTAACCAATACAAATAAATAAATACTTAATGAATCCAATTACTACCCTTAAAAGACGTATTTTCAATAGCTATGGACCGCAATAGTTTAGCTTTTTGGTTATTTGTGGCAGATTATTTTGTTAAATTATTCCCTTTAAAGTTAATACTCTATTGTAAATACTCTATCCTAGCTGGAATCTTCTGTATTCTGATGTTTGCTTTCCTCAATTTTGCAGCCACATAAGCATTTTACTGCATGTCATATATGTGTCATGTATGTGACAAATAAAACTTGAACTTGAACTTGTAGTAAAATGAAGGTGACAAAAAAATTGAAAGACTAGGTGTTCCAGATATAATAATCAAGAAACATAAAAACATTTTCATATTATTAAGGCAACATATGTTTAAATTCTAACAAATGTACTAAAGCTATAAGCTTATTTCCATCTTTAAGGAAACTTTGGGCTTTGTTGCCCTTACTCTGTTCATGTATGTTTTAGTCAAAGGTTTTGAAGAACACACCATTATTTTAAAAAAAGACAGTAAATAACCTTTTATGTGTATGAGGAAAGGAACTGTCTGGCATTATGCTACACTATGTAACCAACATATTCCAACATGTGAAAGAACCACAAAGTATCATGGCCTTGCTAATATGTTAACTGTAGATATGAAGTTCAGCATTCTTTGCCCTGTTTCAATTAACCAAGCAAGCAATTTTTAAAAAAGAAAAACCAAGGGTACAGTGGTAGCAAGCTTTTGTTCCTGTACAGAATTCTGTCCACAGACATTTTGGAAAAAAAGATCAAAATATAAAATTGGATTTAGATTTTAGAGAAAATTAAATTTTCACAATAAAATTTAACTATTAAAAAGTTGTTTGTCTTATACGCTTCTTCAAAAATCACCTAGCATTTTAAACAGCAATATATTAGAAGGATTATAAGAATGGTTTTTCCATCTATCCACACATTTTTGTAATGGCAAAAACGAAGGTCCCAGACATTTCACTTTTTATCAACCCTAGTTGTTCACAACACTCTGTTTCATCTCAAGCAAACTTTCAAATGGCTAAGTGAAGAAAATATAGCCTGGTCTATCCAATCTCAATAGTTGTGGATAAATCTTACTATTTTGTTGATATTTACTTCCATGTAACAGCCACAGAAGTCCTTTATCTGCTGTATCTGCAATTCTCAGAAATTTCCCTTAATAAATGTGAATTTATTTTGCTTTACTATATATCCTTAATCTATATGTTTCTTGCTCTACCCAACTCTTAATTCCTTATATAAAATAAACATTTACACTGGTCTATTATACTGGATATCAATTGAATATGTACATTTTAATGTATTTATCTGAAGCATTTCACTGTTCAATTTAAAAAACTGCAGTGATTTACAATAACATTTGTGAATAAAAACTACTAAAAGTAAGTAAAAAAACCTATTGAACAGCATTAAACTCTTTAAGCAAAACCCAATAAATCCAAAGTAAAAGAGTATGATATTCCAGTTCTAAATTTAGATATTATATTCAGAATGGTCTAGAGGTGCATATATTATATTACAACATGGGCACAACTATTTGAAAAAAGATTTTGTAAATATCAGATACAGTCCTTCAATAGTATCAATTTCATCTGATTCTTAACCATCTCAAAAGGATTATAGCCATGGCACAAGGACAATTCCTGATAGATGGAAAATATAAAAAAAGAAGAAGCAAGGATTTGTCTTTGAATGATGAAAGTCATAATTCAGGGAGACAGTTGTTCTAATTTGTATTACATACAAAACAAATCTAACATAACCCTGATATAAAATCTAATTTGATACAAAAGTTAATTTAATCATGGCAAATTATAATTAAATTATTGAAACAGAAATTTGTACTAAAACTTCCTATCTATCATCAGACAGGATATCAAAGACAAAGATTATTGGTAGCTAACAGAAAATGCCTAATGTTCATTTGATATTTGTAACTGAAAACAGTTCCCACATTAGGAGATCAGAGATCACACTAAGCCATGGTTCATTTAAGTCATTACTTAACACATTATGATGTAGCCCAATGTATGAACCAAAATGATGTTAAAAATGTTAACAATAGCAATGCAAGATTTGTCAGAGTGACTAATTCTCACTAACTACTGCAAGCCTTCAACCATCCTTCAAAACACTATGCAATAATTCCTAGAATTTCTGATTAATGTGGCTAAAAAGAGGATATAGTTTTCTCTTCCCTATATTAAATACAAACCCAGAGGACATTTGGCAAGTTCCAACAAAAAACATTCTGATAAATGACATGTAAACCTTATGTTGGTACTTACACGTAAACATAGGTATACTATCAAATAATACTAAACATCCACATAGCATGCCTAATTTAATTCATTTGCACACATCAAAACACTTCCTTTATCTTTTGTAATTATTCAACTACCCCTGATTTGCTGAGTTGCACTTTACAGAAGCTTCCTCTACCAGCTTCTGTAGTAATAAGGATTTATTACAGTAATACTGACAGCCTTTTATCTACTCAGGATGAACAATACTAGCACAAAGGAGAGCCATTAGCAGCTACTATACCAGCCACTGTCATTACAGCTGCAATTCTATATCAAATTATTTGGAAGTGATTTCACTGAAATCAATAAGACTTACTTTTGAGTCTAAGTGAATAGCTTTTCTCACAAAAGTTATGAATTTTTAAAAAGAATATTCATAGGTTGGGTTTAGTTTTTTTAAATGTTATATTTGAATTATTAACATTGTTACTCACCTAATAGCAATTAAACAGAATTTGGTCAAAGGTGATCACATGAATATAAACCTACTTCCAATGCTTAAACTGAATAGATTTCAATAGTCAGTCTAAGCACTATCATATTAACTTTAGTTGACTCTTCCCATTTCTTTTCCCAATTATGAGAAATTCAAATAGAAAGTGATTCAAAGCAGACAATGTTCCTAATATTATTATTTCTCTTCCATTAAGAAATAACCTTGACAAAAGCTTGGCTTACTGTAATAGTCTATATAATTGCTTGAATTACATAGCACTGTATAATGAAATACAAGAAGCAATTCTATATTTATACAATCTGTTCCACAACAAGATAAGCTTAACAGTGTATTATACTCTGATTATTTTTTTGCCAACACTGTAATTTACCTAATCTTGAATAATTTCAATATACTGTAATACATAATTCAAGTATTCCATTTTCTTTTACAAAATGCAACTCTCATACATTTAATATATAATAGGAAAATTTAAGGATTGATTCATGTTGAATTAATGGTTCTCCTTTTGATATCCAGATGTGTTTGAGTGAATCCAATTACTGTAGTTTCATATGGGCTCATGACTTAATATTTCTATGAACTCAGATAATTGTGATTTAATCAATAAAACATTTATTAAACTGTACTTGGAATGTTGTGTGAATTCAACAAATATTCAATATAACCTCGTACTAAAATCTGTTCAAATTCTTGAAAACTATTTACAAAAATATGTAGTGAAATAGATTCTTGCATTTCTCGTTTATATAAAAGGTGACAGAAATATCTTAGAGTACGTTTGTTTTATTGTTTGGAATTTTGGTAACAAATCTGATATTCTATAATAAACTTACCAGCATGACTATCAACTCTCAATATGGTTGACATCAAATATAATTAAAGCACGTTACTCAGTAAGATATTCAGTAAAAAGATATTCAGTAAAAGATATTACTACTTTTCTTCGCTATTTTCTCATATTCATAAGGGACTTTCTTGGAAGGACAAATATGCTGACATTTACTTGTACTTCCTATAGGGAGATGAAGTGAAAGAGAACCGATTAATATTAAAGTATATGTAATAGTTAAATAGATTATGGATCTTGTTGAAAATAAACAATAGAACTATGATGGCATGAATATCTTAGTATTTTTATTATTATGTATTCCTTGATTTCTAATTTCTGTATGTTCAGTCTAAAATATTATCTTCCAACCTTTTAAAAAGCATAGAGGACAATAACAAATAGCTGTTTTCTACTCCTGTTAATGCGAAAAAATCGAAGAATGTCTATCATAGGGACACAATGACTGTCTTTTAGCAGCATGCTGATACTAGAAAATCATAGAACTATGTGGTTTATTTGTGCATTCTCCAGTACTAGGCAAATTTCCATAACCTTATTGTAAATACTATGTAAGATTTGCCAAGATCAGCACAATAAGGGGTTCATGCTTTGTGTGCATAACCAAAAGCGATTGTTACTTCTTCTTTAGCATTTGCATTTCTCTTTTTCTGAGCTTCTAAATGAAACTGCATGCTTTTGACTGACTTCTTTTTCTCTTATATGATTATAATCTGCCACTTCAAATCCTAGCATAAGATTCTGTTTATATATGATAGCTTGAAAAAAGAGAAACATTTTAAGTACCCATTTCTTCATTTTTAGTCATTCCTTCATCCATCCATCCATTCATCCCATTTATATAATCATCCATCTCATGAATGTAATTCTGGGAAGCATACATTAAAAGTGAGCCATCAAAAATATACATCAAAAACCATATCATAGTAAAAACATTAATAGTAGTTCAATGGACTAAGAGAGAGCATCTTTGATATTATGTACAATATAGCCATCTCACCAGTTCTCCATTTCCCTGAGATCCCCAGACTATGGAGATAACCATATTTTAAGTGACTTGCAGAAGCCTGGAAGAGATGTGGCCCATGTCACTTTACCTTGGATGCAAGTCCCATGACTAAATATTAATTCGCAAGGCAATGCATGGCAACATCAATTAAATGAAAACAGAATGCAGGCTTGGTACAGTAAATTTATCATATACTTATTGGCAAAATTTCAGGGATACCAAGATGTATTCTGGCTGACCTTCTTCCTTACAAACCCATAGTTACTGTACCTATCCAATAGCAAAACAATGAAATGTAGCAATAGATGTTATCTATTGTGGCAATACATAACAATAAGAGACTGAACAGCTATTTGTCTGGGCAGAGGTGTCAAACTGGCAGCCCATGGGCCAGCTGTATCATGCTTAAGCCACGCCCACCCCAGCGCCGCAAAGGGGAAAAACATCATGATATGTCACTTGATGGCAATGTGATGCCATGAGTTTGACACCCGTTGTATAGGGTCTCCTGCTTGAGCAGAGGGTTGGACTAGAAGACCTCCAAAGTCCCTTTCAACTCTATTATTCTGTTACCAGCAAAACTAGTAAACCAACTCTCTCAACAGGTGTAACAAGTACAGGTAGTCCATGACTTACAACAGTTTGTTTAGTGACCATTCGACATTACAATAGTACTCAAAAATGTCATTTATGACCATTTTTCACACTTGTGACCATTGCAGTATCCCCATGATCACATGATCAAAAATTCAGAAGCTTGACAACTTACTCATATTTATGGCAGTTGCTGTATCCCAGGATCATGTGATCACCTTTTGCGACTTTCTGACAAGCAAAGTCAATGGGGAAGCCAGATTCACTTAACAACTGTGTTACTAACTTAACAATTGCAGTAATTCACTTAACAACTGTGGCAAGAAAGATTATAAAATGGGGCAAAACTTATTTAGTAAATGTCTCACTTAACATAAATTTTGGGTTCAATTATGGTTGTAAATCAAGGATTATCTGTAATTTCACCCGTCCTTTACTTATTTGCCATTTTCTCTTTTATTAAGTACCGCTTATTGGACATTGTAATCCTTGTGGGGTATTTTAAGTTGCTGGCCTTTCTCCAAAATAATTCATTCACTGGGGCAGAAAGGAGAAAGAGCAGGTAAAGACATGCCAGTGAGAAAAATACTTTCGGGGATGTCTCTGATAAATACTTTTTTTTTTAACGTGAACAACAGTTGACCAATTCAGTTTAATATGGCCTTTTTTCTGACGGAGAACAGTTGACCAATTCAGTTTAATATGGCCTTTTTTCTGACGGAGAATAAGAGGATTTCTAAGCAATCTGATCAGGTTGTCTTGAGTTTGTCTGCTGCTAAGCATTTCTTCATGTTTTTCCCTTCCCATTTATCCATAAGGTTATGCAAACCCTTTTCAACAAAATATATGTCAAGCTAGTAAGTTTGAAATAACTATTTTAAGTCAGAAATAGGCTCCAAACACTCTTGAAGGGGTTCTCAGCTTTAAACTGGATTGTTTTCAACTAATACCACAGCCCCTGTTAATGGTTAGAGTTGTGTATCATGAATACAGAGTAACCTTCCCAACTCAAAGCAACTTTTTTGAATTCAAGACAACATTTTTCAGTCCTGAAACCTTTCCATTTGATTTAATATGAAAATACTCTGAAAACAACTCATGTTTTGTTGATTTTCTAGCCAAAGAAAAACAGACTTTCCAAGTAAAGCATTTAAAAAGTTTAATTCAGATTAACTTCCATTAGTTTAGACTTTATGCTAAACTAAATTTACTTATGGTTTCTTAAATGACATTGGCTAGGTTCATCACCACTTAAAAATCATATCCTGGGTTTACACAACACACTAGAGGCAGAAAAGCACATGATAGCCTAAATTCAATATGCAAATCACTCAGTGGAACTTCTCCCATCTAACAATTTTGCAAATTGTATTTGTCCTGATGGAGGGATGCTAAACTTTCTTCTGCAGTGCAAAAAAATAATTTAATGATGAATAATTATCTTGTACGTTGTTTGAATATTTCAGTGGTAATAATACAACTTATTTCTTATCTTATTTTCTGGTCAGAATTAAGACTTTGGAAGACAATAATGCCCTGTAATTGAAACTGACTCAAATATTATCAGATTTAACGTTTCAATATGGTCTGGAACCAATGCTGTTAATTAAAATTTAAAAATAGTAAAATGAATTTCTAAAAATGAATTTCTAAAATGAATTTGTCCTATATTAAATGGGTTTAGTGGTAAAGTACAGGTGAATTTAAAGTATTTAGACATAAACCAAATGTTATGTTCTGACTAGCTAAAAAGTACACAACTTATATTCAGAAACAGCAAATTTTTAAAAACTGCATTCACTCAGGATTGCCTTTGTTCTGGTGGCACAATGGTTAGAATGCAATATTGAAGGCTAATTCTGCTGACTGCAAGAAGTTCAATTCTCCATCCTTCAGAGGCCAGTAAAGTGAGGATCCAGATGGTTGGGGGCAATGTGCTGATCCTGTAAACCACTTAGAGAGGGCTGTAAAGCACTGTGAAGTGGTGTATAAGTTTAAGTGCCATTGCCATTGCTATTTCTTTTCTTTTTTTAGAAATAATATATTTTTTTACTATTATTAAATACAGTACTAATTTTTTCAAACTACCTGAACTATTGTGGAGTGCAAACAAAATCCAAAGTATCAGTTTTCCACTAAAACCTTTGTTTTCCTTTAAACATTATTTTCCCTGAGATCAGATTCTCCCTGTCCTTGTTGGTTCTCTGGAAGGGTTAAGACATGATTTTGCTACCTACTCTGGGGACTGGTAAGGGATAGAGTGCCTGCAATATGGTTGTAATGCTAGCAAAATAGATGTGCTCTCCCTGAAAGTAATACTTTAATAGTTTTGCATGGTTTTTAATTATTTCTAATTAATTTCATTTTGCTTTTGTTGCTGTTTTTATTTTGTTGTATTCTTTTGTATATTGTCCAAAATCAGATGGGTGAGATGGTT
>JANHFJ010002035.1:119601-131747 GCA_032468195.1 Cerberus rynchops
CTTGAGTTTGGGCATTTATGAAATCATCATTTTGCTTTGATCCTGACTGGGAAGCAAATTTCAATCTTACAAAACCTGTTTCTTCTGTTTTTCTGTAACTGGTAGTTTTGGTTGGTTTAGTTGATTAGGAAGTTGGCATTTTGTGTAGTTTTCTAAACAAAATGTTACTTGGAATAGGGTTTGACATAATAGAATAATTTCTATCTTAAGATCTACTTCAGGATTTTTTTTCCCCAGTTGGGCAATATTTCATAAATTGATAATGGTATTCCTACTGAAATTCTAGTTTTTTTGGTCCTAAGGTTGGGTGATCTTAAGTCGCTGGGAGATACATATAATTCCTTTGTTTCCAACATTTTAAAGACTGAGGTGATTAATGATGTTCAATTTTGTTCCCATTTATTTTCAATATATTCCAGAGCATCAGTCTATTTCAGCCTATTTTGCTTTTAGGCTTGCTTCCAAGTCATTTCTTTCTGCTTCATTTGAAGTTTAGAATCATAAACAAGCAGACTAACAGGAGGACAAATGGTTCTGGATTATCAATTCACCATATCTCCAGACTAATTTTTTAGCTTCCCCAAAATCATCCGTAATCAAAAATTACAGGTCATACCTGGAAAGGCTTTAATCCACCTCTGTAGTTAATGTTGTAAAACTGAGAATCTCTTCCCATTTTTATAGTATTCATGACATTTGATCATTCTTAATTTCATCCTGATGAGGAAGGGAATATTGGGATGCACCCCACAACTTCATGTTTTCTAAAATCCAGAAAAAGGCCTAGAGGTACGATTTTAATATTTAAAGGATACAGAAATAAGTGGAGTATAAATGAAAAATCCTGTATCCCTGCTATGTAATAGTCTTCTCAACATATTCCCTCCTGTGCTTTTTATGCAGTAAAGACTATTGATGGTATTGCTGCTGAACTAAACATTCTTTTCCAAATAGCTTCCTTTATGGCCCTTTGACTTCTATTACCTCTGTTCTATTTATGGACATCCCTGAGGAAAGAGAGATTTCCTTGCCTTTTGAAGTAATATTCTCAAACATGACCTTTGCCCAAGATACTTGACCCTGCAGCTCCATAGGTCTCATCCCTCAATTTCCATGTCCTCAGATGTCCAATTTCCCTTGATCTCTAAAATCAAGGCTAAGCACACCTTTTTTTGTTTCTGAATGATACCCCGAGCAAGATACTGAATGGCTTGTACAATATTGCCTCTTTCTATTGTATTTTATCACTGATTTTTATTACATTCTTTTTTTTTAGCTTGAGAGCTGCTTTCCTGTCAGAAGGTGTGGGGGAAGGGGGAGTGGAAGAAGAGAAGAAACATCTTTCCTAAACTTTTTAATGCTGCCATTCTGTTTGCAATGGATACGTCACCTGGCTTTCAGTTTAACATTAACAACACAGATTGCAAAACAATATCAAGTAAATAAAATGGAACAATGGACTCTCTTATCTGTTTAACTTAGTGGTGAAACCTCCCCAGTGAGATTGAGAAACTTCAGCAGCCATCCTCCCACTCAAGCACTGGATCTTTATTTCACTTTGGAACATGAACACCCTGAGATACTACGATCTTTTCAGCGGGATAGCTATTGGCCGTACATTAGATCAATTACTCAATCTGCACCACAAAAACTCTTCCCATGAAAAAGAACTTCCCCAAATAATAGGCAAGTTTTGACAAAGAACCCCAAACTCACTTTTCTCCAGTGCTTTTCCACGTCTCTCTGTTTGCTATTTCTGTTTGTTTGCTTGGGATCCAAGCTCTTCTAAACACCACTTTATAAATTAAAATTTGAGAATGAGGTCTTGGTTCATACAATTGATTAACATGACCTGTTTATATTGAGTTATCAAAACCACCTAGTGGTAATCATTAACTGAAAGACATAAACTATATCTAATCCAACCACCGTAAAATACAGTATGACTCTGGGGACAATGACCTTCTTAAACGTACCATTTAAACTTAGCTAGTCCTAGATCCTCACTTTTTTACAGCTCTGTTTGAACTATTTTTCCAGGTCATCTTATTTAAGAGAAAGAAAACTGGGAAATAAGAAACTGTGTCTTCAGTCATTCTAGATTACACTGATTACATCATTATATCATGCAAAACACTGCATAGACTTTTGATTGGCTAATATCCATCAGAAGTCCCATGGTATCTTAGCCCTTTTATTCCCCATGACCTTCTATGAAATCTCCCACCTGGACCTGGGAGAATTAGAGGCTCCTGTACAGAATACCAACTACTTTGTCATGCTGTCTGGCATGTGCTGTTCTTATTTTACACCCTGCTAGTAGGTGTTGGGATTGTCTTTGAGGCCATTCTGCATAATCTGCACCTTGGGCCCTGCCTAGTGTGGTAGACTACAGCTTTTATGGATCTGGTGCTTATGCTGCTGTTATCAGTGTTTCAGCCCAGTTCTTTCCAACAGCTGGTAGGATTTCCCAAGCCAACTCAGCTATGTGTCAATAATGCATCCCATGCAGGATCTTGCCTTGTCATGTTTCTTCCTCTTCTTGATCTTCCACGTTTGCTGCTGCCTCAAGCATTCCTTTGGGTGCCATTTTAATGAAAGTTCAGGCTGTTAATTCAGCATCTGTTGCTACAAGTGAGTCTGACCTCCCATAATCTTGTTCACGATGAATCATTATAAAAAAATCATTGAAAAAAGTGTATTTGTAATGAATGCTAAAAGCTAATAAATGAAGCTTAAATATCCTATAGCAGATGAAAGTATCAATTTATTCACTCATTCATTCATTAAATTTATTTGCTTCCTATCTCACCATATGGCTACTGCTACTGTAAGAGGGATGATAAATATGGTATATATATAAATACTATAGATAGTCCCTGATTTACAACTACAATTTCAACTGGAACATCTGTAGCTATGTGATTTCTCTCTGATTTTACAACTTTTGCCACAAATCACCATGATTGTTATATGAATCTCAGGGTCATTAAGAAAATTCAGCTTTGGAAGGCATCTGGAAAAGTCACAAATGGTGGTCATGTGACTCTGGGACACAGCAATAGTTGTAAATAATGTCAGTTGCCAAGCATTTGAATTGACATAACTTGTCCATGAGGATGCTGTGGTCATAAGTGTGAAAATTGGTTGTAAGCCACTTTTTTCAACAATGTTGTAACTTTGAATGGTTGTTAAATGAAAGATTGTAAGTTGAGGACTCTCTGTGATAGCTTGTTAGCTACCCCTTGGACTAATTTGAAAACAAAGCCATGCAAAATTACTATGAATGAAACAAAATATACATAAGCTTGGTTATAGTACTCAGGACAATATATTATGATATTTTGATGTACTTCAGATTACATATCCTTGCAGTCCTTGTTTAGGAACCACAATTGGGAGTGGCAACTTGGTCATTAAGAGAAACAGTGACTGTGCTGATGAGGTTGCTTCAGCTTTCCTTTGCTTTTCAAACATGTGAGGGTAATAAATATAGGACTGGTCTTAAGGTTAGTTTCATTAACACCATAACTGTGACAGTCACTAAATGAGACACTTGCTAAGCTAGGTCAGTCAGCCCTCCTGGGTAAACCAGACAGGAAACCTGATAATTTAATGTAAAGCTATATTAACAAAACCTTGCAATTCTGAAAGTACAAATCTCCTTACTGGGTTTTTTTCCCCAGTCAGATCAATTTAGGGTGGATCCTTCCTAAGTTTCTTTGTCTGGCCATTAAGCAGCTTTTATCTGATACCTGCTTTTGGCAGCCTTTCTTCCTTCTCCTCCATCAAAGTCATTCCCACATACTATTAGAACCTGAAATACAAGGGGGGTGGAATGCTGAAGTAAAAGATAATTCTTATTGTATAAGAGCTGATTTGGTGTAAAGGCGTTGGCCTGAGAGACTATTTACCGGTACTCTAATCTTGCCTCAGGCGTGAAAGCCAGCTGGGTGACTTTAGGTTACTCACTGTCAGCCTGCCCACTTCACCAGGTTGCTGTTGCAGGAAAAATAGAAGGCCGGTGTTAGGTGGGCTTGCTGGCCTCCATCTCAACTTTCATTTAGTTAAAAATGGGCAAACAGCTGGACCTATAATTATCCTGACAAAAGGAAACAAAACTTAACACAAGAGTTGCCAAACTCTGAAATGTACTTGTAAGAAGCAATTAGGTACGTTTTTCTAATGAAAAGGATATAATTATTGCTATTATAGCATATTAAGTAATTCCTCAGGTATGCCTTAAGAGGCCAAAAGAAGCAAGAAGTTAAACCAGTTATCACTTGAACCTCCCGTCATAGTTTGTATGAACTGGCTCCAGGTTTCTAGACCTCATTTTTTAAAAGTCTGAAAGGTACAATTAGCACTTGCTTCCATGCACAGATAACCTCTTATCTTCAGGGAAATAGGCTTGTTCATTAATTTGTGTTTTGATATTCTCATCTTTTTTTATATAACATTTTTTATTTTTAAAAGAAACATACAAAAGACATACACAACATAAAAAACATATAAAACTAAAAAAAGTCATCCAGTTCTATACTTACAGAGTATCAGTTGGTTACAAAAAACAATATTTTTTGTGCCATTCTTCCATAGTCTTTTATAATTATATTCTAGTTCATCATTTTATTTCTTTTGACTAGTCTTTTATTCCTTCATTTTCAAGTGAGAATTCTCAGTATTTATAATTCCAAATTCAACCAGCGGCTGTGTATTTTTATATTCAATCTATATCCTTATATTGGTTTCATTTACAAAGGCAAATTAATATATTTCAATAATTATATCTTTTTCTCTAACCACTGGTAAAATAAATCCCATACTCTATAAAACTGTTTATCCTCTTGTTCTCTAATTTCAAATGTCAATTTACTCATTTCTGCACAATCCATAATTTTCTTAATCACTTCCTCTTGCATAGGTATATTCTCATTATCTTTCATTCTTCTAATAAAAAAGTGCTACACTTATCTAGAAAATGCTATGCATGTATGAATTCATTCATGTGTAGCTTGGCCATTCTCAGGCAACAGTCTAATCTTTATGCAACATCGTCAGATACTCAAAGAAATCACCTTCACATTCTACCATTTGTTTGTTCAACCTAGCATGGCCCAGCAGATAACATTATCACACGTAGACATAACTTTACTGTAAATAACTTTGTACTACCATAGAGGTAGTCCTTGATTTACAACCACAATTGAATCCAAAATTTCCATTGCTAAGCAAGGCAGTTGAGTTTTGTCTCAGTTTACTTTTCTTGCCACAAAGTGAATCGCTGCCGTTAAGTTAGTAACCCAGTTGTTAAATGAATCTGGCTCCCCCATTGACTTTGCTTGTCAGCAGATTGCAAAAGATGCTCACATGACCCCGGGACATTGCAAGTGTCATAAATACATGCCAGTTTCCATGTTTCCTAATTTTGATCCCATGACCATGGGGATGCTACAATGGGTCGTAAGTACACAACTTTTTTCATTGCTGTTGTAACTTTGAACAGTCACTAAATGAAAGACTACCTATAAATCAAAGACTACCTGTAAAAAGAACGATCCTGAAATAAATTATTTTAGTATTCTGGCTTAAGAACTTGCAGGGAAATTTCAAATGCTGTATATCTCATAGGCAAAGCCAGAAATAACATCCCACTATGATTTATATGCAGAGATTCAAATAAGTATTAAGCAATAGAACCACAATTAGTTGTGTTTTTTTTAAATTGATAAAAACAGGTGTGTACTTCCACCTTTATACAGCAATGGTTATAACCCAATAAACCTTTTGCTGTAAAACTGCTTCCTTGGTGAATAGATGACAAAGAAGTGCAGGATAAAAAAAATGAAGAATGTGATATGGATTATGTTTTCTCACAATACCCAAAATGTCTAGTTATTAGAAAAAGATTCAGTTGTAAATGTATTTCTGTATCAGAGTTCCCTTCATATTTCGTTATACCTGGTATAGAGCAGAAAATGTTGAAAAGATTAAAATTTACATATAAATGCAGGAGGAAAGCCTTTTCCCCCCCAAATTCCTAATGTGCCATACTGCAAGTTGAAACAAGGGACATCCTCCATTCTCTATGTAGATAATTCTCAACTTATCATGGTTCATTTAGTGACTGTGCAAAGTTTCGGCACCGCAAAAAAGTGACTTATGATTATTTTTCACACTTGTGACCATTGCTCTGTCCCCATGATCATGTGATCAAAATTCGGACTGTTGGCAATTGACTCACATTTATGACAGTTGCAGTATCCCAGGGTCATGTGATCACCTTTTGCAACCTTCTGACAAGCAAAGTCAATGGGGCAGCCAGATTCACTTAACAACCGTGTTTCTAATTTAACAACTGTAGTGATTCACTTAACAACTGTGGCAAGACAGGTAAAATTCACTTAACACATGTCTCACTTAGCAATAGAAATTTTGGGCTCAATTGTGGTTATTAAATTGAGGTTTACCTGGACTCCACAGAGTAAGCACATTTTATTTTACCATACTGTGTAGAGCAAGAAAAAGAAATCTTTGTTTCTAGCTTAATTGTGTATTATTTAAAATATGTCTTTTCCATTTATCTAGTAAAGATCAGAATTCTATTATATGAGGAAAGTCAGAGGCACTGAGGTTTTTGTTTTCAAAAAATGTCTCATAGACAACTCCTCTAAAAAACCCCAATCCAAACTACCCAGATTTTACCAAGTTTTCCACAATCAACATAACCCATGAAGAGATTTGATGGACCATGTATTTTTCCTCAAAGTAAGTTTTTTTTAAAATTATTTTCTCTTCGTGGTTAAAGAAGAAAGGTAAATTCTGGAAATTACAAATCATCCAGAAGCGGTAGATTTTGCAATAACTCCTTTAGGACTTTCTCTCATTTTCAAACAAATATCCCAGATGTCCTCGCCACATCCGTTCTTTTAATGCCAAAGCTACAGGAACAGAAATTATTGGAATACAATAAGGTATTTTGCAAGGAAGTTCCTATTGCTGATTGCAAGAGAAGCCAAATAAAAAAGATGTAACATAGCAATGTCTCTTCGTACTCTGGATTCTGTGTCTCAAGAAGTTGTTCAATGTGCTACAAAAGAGGCGTCTACTCTGTTATTGCTTGGCTGCTTTATGTTGTGCCTGGGAGTTCTGCATCAAGGCCAGTGTGTCTCGCTTCTCAATGCGCCGCAAATGTTTCTTCTTTGCGCGCTTCAATTTTAAAGGATTTCGAATCTAAAAAAAAGGGGGAAATATGGTCTTATTGCATGCATATCTAAGACTTAAAAACTTTTGGAAAAGCAGTCATGTTATTGTTAGTATTTACAAAACTCCAACAGAAAACACAGCTTTTCCATAGAAAACAGAGTGTTTCCATAGAAACGAATGAGTATTAAACCTCGTCAAAGGTGCCTAACTCTAAAGAAAGCAACATATTAGATTCTACACACGAGGAAGACAAAGAAAATGTAGAAGTAGGTTTGGGGCATGCCAGAAGCCCACAAAGAAACTCCTTCATTTTGTCATTTGGTAACAGACATTCCATTCATCAACAGTAAATGGAAAAACCAGCCCACCATCTCCACAATTTTCCTTTTCCTGAAACATTCTGTACCCCCAAACAGCTACTATATGACATTGTAAATAAAAAACATAATCTCATAAAAGAATAATCTTGGTAGTAAAGTATTAACAATGAGTTGTCGGCTTGGACTCTGGAACTAATTTTCACTTGGATCAGAGCCTGGATAATTGAAAGAAAGGGCCAGGTGAATTCCTTCAAAATTCTTCAACCATGGCTGCCACAAACCAGCAACACATCTTGATCCTAAACCAGAAAATCTATTTCCATTCAACTACTGTATAATTTTACTTGTTTTGGATTGTCAGCGCCTCGTACTGAGGCCCTTGTGCTCTCCTTCCACAAGAAAAATTAAATGCAGTTCCATTTCACCAAAGGATTTTCCATCTGAAGCAACAGAGAGTGATATAAAATTTGTGTAGTTACTGCATCAATAATTCAGCATCCAATTCTCAAATGCTCTTCCTTAATGACAATGAAGAAGCATAACTTATTATATATTGCTGTTGATCCAAACCTATTATAATGTACTACCAAATTAAGTAAAACATTAATTATGAAATACATTCCATTCTTCAACCAAGGAAGGAGACTTTCTTTCTAGATGAATATAACTTGATCCAAAACTCACCACTTGCACAACCTCTGCTTTCCTCTCATTTTCTAATCTTCTTTTTAAGTTATCCCTCCTTCGCTGTTTTTTCTCCTGAAAGGAAAAAAAAACGTTTATGTATTATATCTTATATACCAAATTCAAAATAGTTACAACATATCAATCTGCAGGCCAAAGACATGAATTAGCTATAACAAGTACAAAATTCTGTTCACAATTCTTGTGCAGTGTCAGAACAGATGGTGTGAATTCAACAGACATAGAACTAGTCCTTTCCTGCTTATTCAATCCATAACTTAATTAGAGTGACAAAAAATATCAGTGAAGATGGTATCTCGGCAGAGATGCTTAAGGATACATTATAGTTACTTAATAATACTACGGACATATTACTTCCAGACATTTGAGACAAACGTATTTTACTTACCTCACGCTCTCTTTGTTTTTGTTCCTTCAGCTCCTGGGAAAAATCTTTTATCAATTTCTTTTCCTGACGTATTTTCATTTTATGTTGCCAGGAAGTATGTAAAGGCTTGTCCTGGATCATGTGGGAAAACCTGGGGAGATGGGGAAATTTACATCATCAGCTAAAAATAAGAACTTAGTTTCAACATTAGATGGTATCACCTTATGAGAGCCATAGTATGCCTTAACAAAGCCTTCCTGAATAACTAATAGTCAAATTGGTGCAATACACTGAGCCATAAACTACAATTAAATCAAACAATCTTAGTAACATTTCGTTACTAAATGTTGTAGCATATTGTTTGAAGCAGTTCTATAAGAATCCTGTGTACTCTTACTTGGCAAGGGATACCAAGTAAACAAAAGCTTATTTTCACACATCAAAAACATTACACTAACAAATAAGAATGATATTAAAATACCATATAATTTTAACTTGTGTGTGCCACCAAAGAGGTTGGTTATTCAATACAAACCCTCTAAAATTTACACTCAGCTTGAACTGAGGATGAACATTAGCATTTTACATTTTTGGTAACATTTTAGTGTGCACCTTAGATAGGCATGAAGTGCATAAAATAAACTGTCTAGGAGAACTAACCAATACAGTTTTTCTGCCTAACAAAGCGGTATGAAATGCACATAAAGGGCAGGCAGCCCATTTCTCTTTAACTCAAAGCAGCTTTAAGATGAGCGGACTTCAATTCCCAGAATCCTTGCTGGGAAATTCTGGGAGTTGAAGTCCATATAATCTAAAAGTTGCTGATGTGGAGAAAACTGCTCCCCAAAATGCTGCGTCCGATCACCTGGCGGCCAAGATCGCATTCTTACCGCTTTTTGCCGGGGTCTTTCCATACCCGCCCTGATTTAGGCTTTCCTTTGGGGATAGCTGGTGCCTCCTTTCGCTTCTTACCCAAAGCAGTTACTTGCCGCTTTCCAGATCCAGCTTCCACTAAGCCGACAGCCCCTTCCTCGTTCCCCAGCTGCTGAAGTTGCTCATCCCGTTCCGGCTCTGGAGACAGTCGGTCGGCTTGCAACTGCTCCTCGGGGATAAGCGCTGCCATTGCCTTCCGTTTTGTCCCTTCGCTACACAAGCCCAACGAACAAGCGCGTGCTCTCCCTCCCTCTCCCACCCCACGAGGAAGACTCCAGTAGGGCCCTTTCGGATGACGTCCCGTATGCGACGGACGCGGATGCGCAGAACGAGGAGCGAGAGAACTACGTTCTTTGTGGCAGTCCTCCGCGAATGCTGTATTCATTGGAAGTTACGAAAGGTAGAGCGGTTCTTTGGCTACAAAGAGGGTACGTTTCACTTGTTCTTGAATGAAACTTCCGGTATCCGTTGCTTTTAATGGAATCCATATGCGGGGCAAGAGTGGTAAAGATTCGGTACAACAGTCTTTCCCCCAAAGGAAAACCTAAATCTGGGCGGGTATGGAAAGACCCCCGCTATGTAATACGCTGTAAATATTTTGGGAATTGTATGGCCAAAATTCCGAACTGAATGCTGGCTGGGCATTTTGGCCTTTGCAGTATCGATACATCTGGAAAGCGTTTAGTTGGGGAAGATCCATTGTAAATAAAGCTGATAGTTGAAAGTTTTCGGTTTTGCAGGGCTTTTAAACCATTGTCTGGAATTAGAAGTATAAAGGGCTTTTGATAAGGGTAATGCTTAATTTCTCCCTTTTTTAGAAGAAAAAGGTGAAATGTTTTTGGTGAACAGCTAATAATTGAACAGTGATAGTGCTATCAAAGTTAGTACACATTAGTGATTAAAATACATTAAAAGCAGATCCATATAGTAGAACATATTAATATAAGATTAAGTCAGTCTTTTATTTTCTTTCTGGTATTTATAATTTGGGCTAATCACTCTTAAGACTTTAATCTTTCACACTGATTTATTCATTATTTAATCATTAAATTTTGATAAAGAGTTAAAGCAGAATAGAAATTAAATTCATTTTTACCATGAAATAATTGCATTCATCACCAACCTGCCCAAAATGTAAACATACAGAATAAGAGATGTTTCAGGCATTTTTGGGGCTGCTTAGAAGAATAAATATTTTAATGGACATAATATAAACTTTATAATATATTTAGTATATTTTATTTATTTTCATTTGACTGAAGTCTAAATTAAAAGGTCTGCTTTTAGCAGTTTCGTTTTTCTTATTTGGTTCCTAATTAGTAACTGAATTAGGAAAATACAGTTAGAAAAAAAAATACTTTTGTTTGTTTGATCAACTCTTAAACCACTAAATACCTAGTCATCCCTGAGCCTCCTACTTCTGTTTCTTGGCTGTGGAAGACAGTTATGAAGAAACATAAGGCGTATATTAAACACTTTAAGCAATGATTGATGGTCTCAGCCAGAGTTACTGTTGCATTTATATATATTTATAAAATATATACAGAATGCTATTTTGAATAACATTAATGCTATAAATGTCTAAGAAAAGACAGATCCTGTAGTTTTGGCAAGCTAGTTCAAACTTAAGAGTTAAAATTTGAACGAATTCATTTATTGAAAGGAACACAATTCATGTTTTTAATATGAAATTTATCTTTGAACTCATTGGACTTTGCTACCTGTTTGAAAAAGCAAAGAATGTAAATTTATTTTGAAAATTTGCCAGATCTAATTACTGTGGCAGATCCTGTTTTCTGTGTCATATAAAAAATGTATATATGAACTTCCGAAAAGAAAATGAATTTGACATCATTTTGATATTCTAATATTTCAAATGCTTAAAAATAGAGATTAATGTGTCACAAACAGTAATAAACTGATAATTGTATAAATTTCTATGGATCAATGGTCCACATTATGAGTTGCATGCATTTGTTGTGTTGTTACATATTGTGTCTAATTCCCTGGAGTAAAGTTATTAAGATAACTAGAAGTATATAAAAATATAAAATATTTTTATTTTTAACCTACCTTTCTGTTTATATCAATCCAAAGTCTTACATATTAAACATAGAATATAAAATAATGCAATCAAAATAAAAATTAAAACTAAATTCTGTATCATTGCCATTTTCTTGAAACCCTTTAATCATACTTCTGGCGAAGAGAATCTTCAGAAATGTGTTTCTCATTGATTTAAGTAATTGATCAGATTAATTAATAGAGACAATTACTTAATGAGTTATTGAACAGCAAATTATGATTTGTCAGATTATCATATTTCTTTCCTTATTTGGGATAATCTATTTTTTGTTTAATGTGGCACATTTTGATTCATTTTGGTACATTAGGGTGGTTTTTAAATGCCGCTCAGTAAATAAATAAATCTGTAGCCTAAGACAGTATATAATACATGCATACCTTTCAGTTTATGCATTGTATGATAGCTGTACAGTGGTACCTCTAGTTATGAAGACCTCTAGTTACAAAAATTTCGACTTACGAAGCACGTCTACGAGAAAAAAATCGTCTCTACTTCCGAAGTATGTTCCAAGATACGAAAGCCCATCAGC
>JANHFJ010002037.1:24395-35735 GCA_032468195.1 Cerberus rynchops
TATAAAGAGAAGTTTCTTATATATAATGGAATCCTGCTGAATCAGTTACTTGTGTGTGCTTCTGAATGTGTTTGCTACTGCAAACTCTGGCATATGTTTGGGAGTAACAGTCAGTGTTAGTCAGCTGGAAGTGGTATTTTTATTTTTATTTTTTAAATATACATTGCTTTCAAATTATTATTATTTTATTCTTGTTAGCTTCCCAGAAACAAATTGGTGAAATGGGTGACCATAAAAATTGACATAAATAAATAAATAAATAAAAATATTAGAAGTTAGGTTAGCCGGGATAGCTTTCATTCCATCCCATCAACAGTAACTCTCCTCTCAAGTGGGGCTTATTATTATCCGCTTATTTTAACTCTTGCCAGAAATGCGATGCCATAAATTTATAATGCTACAATTTTTATTTTATTATGAACCAACCTTATGGTGCAGTTTTGTGCATATTTACAGTATAAACCATGGTTAATTCTCTACACTATGGAGATATGATTATAGCTAATGCTGGCCAAGATTTTTTTTTCTGTTTGGATAAAAAACAAAATGGGCTCCCTTCTTATTTTATAGAGATAATTTACTGGATTAACAATAATTCAGTCCTGGTAGTATAACTGAATTGTTTATGAATGATTTTATGATTCTCACTGAGAACAACAGAATTTATGAGACAGAGACAGATCACATAATCCCAAGAACTCTCTTTTTCAGTAGATGGGAACATTTATGGGACTATTTCATTTACCCTCTAATGGGTCAGAACTTTCCAAGGCAATCCTTTATTTTTGCTTATCAGCCAACCTGTGATCATTTTAACATTTCTTCAACTCTATGTATTTGCTTTATTTTTAATGTAAACCATATAGAGTCATGTACATGAGATAGGCAGCTACATAAATCGATTAAACAGACAAACAGAAGCTATGTGAATTAATTCCCAGTTGTACATCTTTCACCAAAACAGGATTCTAAATAGCTGTGTGCTTAGCTTGTAAGGTTAAGATGTCCATGGACAGTGAGAGAAGAGATTCTGAACCCCAGCATAACCTTCTCCAACCCATTGCTCTCCAGATCTATTGCATTTTCCACTCTCAGAATCCCATACTGGGCCAGAGAAGGATCCCAGAATTCAGGGTTCTGAACTGATTCAGAAATTGCTCCTATCAGTACACACAGCAGTGGCAAGTGTTCATCAAAATCAAATGAATGGATGGATGGGTGGATAGATGGATGGATGGATGGATGGATGGATGGATGGATGGATGGATGGATGGATGGATGGATGGATGGATTTGCTTGAAGCAATTTTGGTTAAAGCAATTTTGTGCATTCTATTTCTATTGTAACTGAGACTAATCAATTAATGTACTAATTTTAAAATTCTGCTGCTTGGAAACTTTTGAATTAATTCCCTAGATTTATTGTTATTGTTATGTATTCTAGCAACTATTACCTATTATATAAATATTTTGATTGTTTGAACTTTTACTGGATGATTTTACTTTCAAACTCTGGCTTTGTAGGTTAGAGCAGAACACATTTCAATCAATCAATAATCAATAGACTTCTTCCCTAGGACCATAACCTAATCTAATAATCTAATAAACTTAAATCTAGATGAAGACTTTCAGAGGGAGCTGCCCTGGCATTTCAGTCTTGTCCTTGGGTTACCCTCAGAGAGGAGGAGAGCATGAGAAGAAAAGTACTTATAAAGTACCGTAATTTGCAGAGATTTTAAATCCAAAAGTAGTATGGTCAAAGGGCAATCCAATAGTTAACCATTACAATAGAAACACTAGGTGAGCTGAACTACCAGAATAAAATCTTAAATTTAGTCCAAGGACAGAGTAGAGTTAAGTGGTTCTAAAAACTAGATTGATGATCAGTCATGAGTACCTTGATGCAAATAAGAATCAAGGTCACAAATGTTTCTCTAGTATAGGGCTGCTGTGAGCTCCAGATGTTCATGCACCAACTTGGAGAATCCCTCCCTTTAAGCTTTTAGACTTAACCACTATAGTTAAATACACACAGACATTATTTATCTCACTCTTTTGTGCCATTGGGGAGAAAATAACTTTAAAACAGAAAGATCTACTTAGGAACCCTAATAATTTGCTAATCAACACTTCTTACTTAGACAATATACAGGTCACTCCATCTATTTTCCAGATGCAAGATGATGAATTGTACTCACCTGTGATGTCATAAGTGATGTCATAAGTTCTATGTTTGAATCCATACATCTAAATTTTAAGGCATAGCCTTTTCTCTTTTTTTGATGCTGCATTTTTTTTTCAATAATGCAAAAATGAATTTTACCTGAGAGGAAAGTACAACTTATCCATCTGTGATATATTTTTTAAAACTTCTATTTAAGAAATACATCTGTCCTTCATGTATTCATGGGAACAAGCGCATCCCATTCATACATTGTAAGCCATAACTCTTATTGTCTATCACAAGCGAAGACACCTTGGCCTGTCAATCCATCACATAGTTCTGATCTTATTAAACAGACATCAATTAAGGTTTAGAGCTTTTTTTCTTGGTCAGTTTGTTGACCAATGGTCAATTTAGTTTACAGACATTCCAGATGCACTATTGAAAAAGAAGTCATGTTTGGCAATATTCAGATCAATTTTTTTTAATTTACTGACACTTGGATCTCTTCCCCATTTCCAGGTCAATGATTCTGGATATTAAGATGTAGTTTCCATGATTACCAGGTCAAGAGTGAAAGGGATTAGGGAGAATAGATTGGGAAACACTGTTTAAGATTTTGTAAATAGTAAATTTGTTCATTATATATCAAGTCTTCTGAACTTCAATTTAGTCTGTTCTCTATATCTCTACTAGATGTTGATATTCTCTGTCTCTCTGTCTCTCTCTCTGTCTCTCTCTCTCTCTGTCTCTCTCTCTCTCTCTCTCTGAAACATCTTTTCAGTAATCCCACTCCTTCACATTTACTCCATAGACTGATATCCTTATGATAGCTTTTCGGTTGTTCCAGATCATATAGATGTGGCTATCACCTGCTATCCCACTCTCATAGAACATAGAATCATAGGGCTGGAAGGGACTTTGGAGGTCTATTAGTCCAACCCCTTGCCCAAGAAAAGAGTCATTCTCCTGTATAATTTTATTATTATTAAACTTCATAACAGAATAAATGATAAGTGAAAGTTTAACCTCAATTTCTTTATATAATAACCACTCTCAGAATGGCTTTCTCTTAAAAACCATTCTCATTTGGAAGTGAAGATTAGAAAACAATTAATTGAAAGGATTAAGGGGGGCAAGTTGTCTTACTGTGGTGCCATGATATGGTCATCATTATGAAATTGTTGCAGACTTCTGTTATAAAATCATGGTCAATTTGTTATCATTTAGATCTACATTCCACATTTTTCCAGGAGCAAAAGGCAACTTATTGGATGCTCTCCTATCACGCCTAACAAGCCAGTAATTTAGCAGACTCCAAAGCACACTGCCCTGTTGACTTCTCCCATGAGAACTGAGCAATGGTCCATCTGTGTTGTGCTATTCAGAAGAAAGAACAATGCTACTTAAAGACCAATGGTGTTTCTAGTCCAGTGTTGACATTGGACACTGTTGACATTGATTCCATTAATTTTGGTATAATGAGATATGGCCTGATAAGAGGGATTTAACTGTCAAAAAGTAGAGGATCAAAGTTTTTGTATTTTGACCCTGTGACTCCCAGGACACAGACAAACCTTCAAATGGCCTCAATGACTTTCTAAAAGAATGCAAATGATCAGCTTTCTGCAAGGAATATAAATCCTTCCATTCCCCACTATCCAGTCAGAACTGAAGAAGGTTCTTGGATGAAAAGCTAAATGTCTTCAAAAAACAAACAAACAAACAAACAAACAAACAAACAAACAAACAAACAAGAAAGTCCAGTAGGAAAAAAAATCACCTTTGAGATGACTGCTATTGTAGCTCTTCATTCGATTAGTACAATGAGTGAAAATGTGAATTGACATCTAACAATATCTGCAAAGCTACTCCTGATGTAGGATATCACTAAAAAGGACTTTATAGGAAGTGAGCCTATGAAATGCACACAGCAGCTTTGAAGACTTTATGAGACTTGAAGAGAGAAAGAGTTATTTCTCTGTCCTGCTACTGTGCCCAGTGTTTAGGTTTCCAATAAAGAATGGAGCTTGCTGGTTGACTTTCTTATCTTATATTACATATTTATTGTTCTGCGGATAAGATGAATGAAGGGTACCATCTTCTGCTCTAAGTATAATAGATAATACAGAGACAGATGTAAGATACATTTATCTCTCTCTCTCTCTGGTCCCTAATTCAGTCAGATAATTAACATAACATTTGTAGTTAGTTCAGGATTAGAATTAGGAGTAGATTAACATAAAGTAGATTAAGAGAATGGCTAGGAAGGGGCTAGCTAGAAAAGCAAGGTCTGTGGAACATTTAACATCAAGGTATCAAAGTGGAATTGCATGAGATCCAAAGTTATTGTTCTAGAGAACTGAGAAAAACAAAACAACAATGATCAACCATATAGCATGACATAATTATTTTTTTTTAGTAGATAGGATGGTCAAGTAATTTCACCAGTGAATTAAGAACACAACTCCCAAAATACTCCTATTGTATTCCTTCTACTAGAAAACCTATCTCCCAGAAAGATGAAAAACAATGTCAATCCAAGACATCCATCAATTCTAGGCCCAGAAGTTAAAACGGATTCTCTCTCTAGTAACAATTTCATTTGTGGAGAGTTCAGTACTAAAATCAATGGAACTGGATAAAAACTATAAGTGTGTGTCAAATAGCTCATGCTCAAAAAGATAGCTGAGCAAAGTTGCGTGTTTATTTATTTATTTTTTTAAATAAAGCTAGGCTGAGCTGTGCTATGAAATTTGTCAACCTCTGTGAAAAAAAACACCTTCTAGAATACGTGCCAATGGGGGAGGGGTTTTAAAAAGAAATAAAAGAAGTCCATTGGGAAGTGAATTTAAGAGACATAGCTTTTGGTCTTAGAAAAAATCAGACCCACAGCCAAGTTTCCATGCATGCCTTTTCGTAATTACAAATCTGCCTGATTGCTAATATGTAGAAGAACAATCTCTCTTTTACTAATTCCTCAGCTGCACAAATTCTCTTCGTCTGATGTTAATCACCCAAGCGCTAAACAATTTGAGCCTAAAAGGAAGAAAGAAATATCATACCATTGAAGATTTGTCTCTGTATTTGTATTTGAACGTTTGCTTAAGAAATATGATAAAATAATTTGTAAAGAAAGTTAGAATGTCACTGTGAATGGGTTGTAGAGAGTCAGAATTTGTACATCATTATCTTTCCTCAATTTTGGCAAACCTTCCCAAGATTTCTACAGAAAAAAAAAAAAAAAACTTTATCAGCAGCTTGGCAGATTGTTGCTTCCAAGTATCTTTATTATTGCAGTCAAAGGAATGTCATCAAAAATAACTACTATGCTTTATTTATGTATAAACTATCAATTCTATTTTTCTACACTAGTAAAATTGTGATGGCACATGATAGAAAACCAAATATTTACAGAACAGCAGAAACAAGAAAAAGTTGGAATAGGTAATTAAGAAACCAGTTATTAAGAATCCAATGAAAATATAGGATATACATATGTCAATAAACAAAAAACTGAGGAATTCAAATTTTTGTCTGATTTTTTTAATGCTTGCCAGTTGTATGTACAGTAACAGGCCCAAGAATGCTTTATCTTATCTCTGCACCATTGTAGAAAACATAGATGGCCTAATATAGCTGCAAGCATTGAGACTGAGATGAAAACATCAACCTATCAATCAAATAAATAAAAGCATCTTGCTGGTTAAAACAAAAATGTGTTCAGGCATTTACCAGACTGGCAATTGAATATTATTTGAATATGTGCAAATACTATTCTTTTCTTCAGTTCAGGGTGATACCTGTTTAAGGAAGCTTAGTTTAAGGAAGACAGGACAACACACACATATTTTTTGTGTCTTTATACAGAAAATAAGAATGGGAAGCAATTGTATATGAATGCCTGAGTGAGTTCTATACTGTCCTGTCTTAATATGCCAAAGTCCTCCTGTAAAGGCATTTGTCTGCCTCTGTTTAATGGTTGGCCTCAGGGGCAATTTACATATGCATAAGATAGTAAAGCATGACTGGCTAGGAAATTCTGGGTGTTGAAGTCCAGATATCTTAAGGTTGGAAAACATTGGTCTAGTGGAATGGAATCTCAATGTAAGATATTTAAAAAAAATGTTTTGGGGCTATCTTGATTCCTGAATTCCGACTGATTGAAAGAAAGGAAGCCAAATCCCTGAATGCATGAGCTTCACTCTCAGAATAACTGACCTTTCAGGAAAGCCTTAGGCCTTCTACCATTCCATGCAAATAACTGAACAAATCTACTAAGTTTGCTGTTTTGCTGGTTTGTTTACAAAATATATAGGCCGCTCCATCCATGACAACTCTGGGTGATTTGTAAGATAAAATGCAAGTGCATATTATAAATATTACAAAAACTGTCTCAAAAGGTCAGGAAAACAACAGCAATCATTTAGAAAACTCAAAACATCAGAACAGCCCAGTGCCCACTCTAAAATGGTGCCTGGAGACAGAGTCAGATTTTAAGAGCTTTTATTTAATAGGGTCAATATAAACACTTTTCGTATTAAGTAAACTTATTGACAAGCCTCTGTGAAAATCAGAGCACTGCATTTCCACATTTTCCAAAGTATGGCGCTTTCTAAACATTCTGCCAGATGTGGTAAGAAAGCTTTGTGTCCATCTTGCCATACTTGAAAGGGTGAAGCCAATTGAGATTACGGAATCATAAATTTCATGTTCATTTTTCACCCTGGAAAGCTTCCATGCACCATTCAAATGCCTTCTGTGTACAAAATAGAGATGAATGCACACCAGCCAACCCAAATGATTTTGGTTTGCAAGCTAATGTAATATTTCTTAAATATGGAGTCCCAGAATCCATAACACAGTATGAGAAAACAAATCTTGACACCAAATATGCTGTGGTAACATAATTGAGCTGCACTTCTTAGCATCCATTCTCAGGAGAAAACTTAATCTGTGTCAGTATGACTTTTAGTCAGTAAATTCCCCCAGGATTAAGCTTTTCAAAAGAGTCACAATATTCAGACCTGGTTTACTATTAAATATAACAGCTGATTTTTCAGAGCTTTCTAAATGAATTAGATTAGATTGTGTTATGAAGCTATTTGTCTGAGTGAGGCAGCTGGAGATAGGTATGCATGAATAAATGCCCATCTCTAGCATTAACTTCATCTCAATCCTGCTTTAGGCAAGAATAAGACTGAGATAAAAGGCTGACTTGTGGATTTACAACTTAATTCTCTCCTTGTCCATCAAACCCAACTCCACTGTTTCCAGGGGGCTTCCTCCCAGGTGAGTACAGGTAGTCCTGCTCTTACAACCATAATTGAGCCCAGAATTACTACTGTAAGACATTGCAGTTGTAAATAGAGGCATCCTGTAATGGGACCCAATTTTTTGACATTTTTTTGTGGTAGTTGTTAAGCAAATACTTCAGTCATTAAACAACTGTCACATTAATTTACTCCAATGGGAATCTCTTGCCATAAACCAGAAATAAGCATTGGAAACTAGCAAAAAGCGTCATGAATCATGGTTGTGTGACTGCTGGACACTATAAATTGCCAAAAAGGTGAGCTGATTGCCAAGCACTGAAAATGCAATCACATGACCATGGGTTTCTGTGTATGTGCAATCATCATAACCTTAAAAGGTGGTTAGAGAAGATGCATCATAATTTCAAATAATTCTTAAACAACTGGTCATAAGGCAATATACAGTCAGATATACTCATACAAATTTTTATTAGACAAGGCAGAATAGACAACATAATGTCTTTATCATGTTTTCAGTTCAGTTCAAGTCCCACTAACCTAGCCAATATATCAAAAGCAAAATTTAATTCCATACCACTTCAACCATGGGTGTTGCCTACTCAGAGCATGCAATTCTATTGCTGGTTGAAAATCAGTTTTGCACTTTTCCTGTACCATTCATGCAGATCTGAGAAATTTGCTTAAACTATATAGAAGCATATCAAATAAATCTTATTCTTATGGTAAATGTTCAAGGTATGTCCTGTTAAAAATGGGGGTCTTATTTCAATCCTATTTGTGAGTACCAGAATTTATATAGAAATAAATTAATCATTTGACAGCCTGAAAGAAATTGTAACTTAAATATCTACAGTTCAGAAGCTGATGATGATCAACAGAGCCTCTGCTGATTTTTCATACTGGACTTTATTTTTAAACATATTCAGATAAGACTTTCTTCTGTAAAGTAGACCATATGACATTTAAACCAATTTAATTTCATTAGAATGGCTCAAAACACTGAACACATCCTTGTCTAATCCAGATGCATGCACACTTCCCATTAATGAAGCAAGAGAGAATGCATTGTATTCTGTCCATCTTTTCCTTTCTACTCTTTTATTGCTCAATCTCTTTCTCGCACATACATTAAAAATATCAGACCTGGATAGAACATGCATGGATTCTTCTAATTTAATCCCTTAGTCAATATCATTAAATGGGAAGGGAACATCCTTTTGGAAGACAGCTGAGGATAACTTTTAGTTATGATGTAGCCAAATATAGGTATGATAGACAGAACCTTATGTATGTCCTAGTACGTCCAAATTCTTAGTATGATTTGAATGCCTATTGTACCCTATGACTAACATTAAGTGTTGAATCTTATGATTCCTGATGAATGTACCATTTCCTTTTATGTACACTAAGAGCATATGCACCAAAGACAAATTCCTTGTGTGTCCAATCACACTTGGTCAATAAAGAAATTCTATTCTATTCTGTTTTGCAATTCAGCCTCATGGGATTAAGGTATGGGTAGGAAGTATTTTTTCAGCTAAGAAAAAAATTTAAAAACTGAGTGAAAGCAGGACAAATAAACAATGTCAAGGAGAAAACTCCACTAGAATTAAATGTTAGTTAATTTAAATCTCATTAATTTAACAAAGATAATATTTAAATGTTATATTCAGGGTTCTGGAAGTCAAGTTCAAAATCAGTAAGGTCCATATTCAGTAATCCTCATTTAAGGGAAGATTTCATCAAATATATAGATTTTCAAATCAAGTTGTCTTGGCTGCTAGGAAAGCTGCATAATAGTAGAAATGCATACAGTGAAAAAAATGTCATCTTGCTAGTATCAAATACGTAGTATAAAAAAAACCAAATGTAGAGCTCTTTAACAATAAAATACCGACATCTGTAGAAAAAAAGGAAACATTCAGAAAGCCGTAGTGCCATAAAATTTCTTAAAATGCATATCATGCATGTGCTCAGAAGAGCAAAGATAGGCCTCTCTTTTTATTTTGATTGCCGAAGTAATTTTGCCTTTGCTTCTTTTAACTTTTGTATCAGCCATATGGATCTTTTCTCCAGTGATGGTGGGGGAAGAGACAGAACAGGACTGCACATTTGTTTCTGATCTCCATCACAGCCATGTTTTGACAACTACACGAGACAAAGCAGCCTCACTTGTCATCAGCAGCCGATCTTTCCCTTTCAAGCTGACTATTTATGATATTAGTCTAATAGTCCTATGCCACCTGAAATGCATACCAAGCCCTCTCTGTCTTTTAAGAATGCTTTACAATGAGTCCAGATGAATCACATAAGATATGTTTGAATCCTTCAATCAGGCCTGCTTATCCTTGGTTTCTGAATGTTTATGACAAATCAGGCCCAATTCATTTTTTCCGGGATTCAGTAAATGACGATTTGAATGATCGTTCCATTTGCTGAAAGCAGAGATGCAACAGAAGGCCATCTTAAAACAAGAGATGTTTTGTGCATAAGCGGAGCAGTTAAAAGTCATGATTTGATAGCAGACTCATTTCAATAGCAAATAGACTTGCTTGAAAACCAAATGTGCTGCATCGTTTTGATTGACAGCAAGCTTAACCCTTTTAATCTTCTTTATAGACTATTGTCCTCCTGGCAATTGAGCTACTAAAACACTTTATGTTTTCTTAATCACTCAACTGGAATATTTCATCATAAACAACTTCTCTTTCCCCTTCAAATAAAGTTCCCCACTACAAATGAAAAATATAGTTAAAAACACTTGGATTATATACACAGCAAATTCAGAGCAGGTATATTGGTTTAGCAAATAGTAGCAAAAAAAAATGTGTTCTGTTCATGAAATGCACCATTTTATTTTGCTTCTTGATTGGAATGTGACAGGAGAAAACCTATTCCCTACCCTTGGAGAGTTGTATACATGAACACAGTAAATTATGAATTCAAATTCCATTTCACTTATCAACTCTCTGCATTTAACAAATCTCTATGATTTATTAGGATAGGATAGAAAAAATCCATGCAAATTAATAAGGAGAGCCAACAGTATCAGACCGAAGACATAATTACAGAGTCTTTGGTCTGATGCTATTTAGGCAAATAGTTTCATAACACAGTATAGTATAATTGAATTAATTAATTACAGTAATTAAATCAATTACAGTCCTTGATTTACAACCATTTGATTAGTGACCATTCAAAGTTACAACAGCCCTGAAAAAGGTGTTATCAACACCAAAACAGTCTATTTGAATTTTTTTCCCTTTCCCTCTTTTTTACTTTCCATTTCTTTTCACTTTCATTTCCTTTTGGATTTGCAACACTAGACATAGCAGGGAGAGGGAAATATAGTTGTTTGGGATTATATCAAAATAACATTCTTTCCCATGAGAACCAAGGACATTCAGCCAGCACCTGTGAAGGCTGGGATGGTGGATGAACCAGTCAAGCAATCATGGCTGGATTGGACCAGGCTGTGACATGTGACAACATGAAAAAAACTTTCATTTTACATGGAGTGGAGGAAATGTGGGAATTCAGATTCAGGTTTTCCCCAGATGTGCCAATATGATGTCTTCAATAAAATTAAGCTTTGAAGAATATTCCTGCCTTGGAGTTTTACTTATTGCAGAAATGTTACTTGGAACCCTGACAGTTGTTTTATGGCTGGTCTTCATACTTACGGCCCCTGTAGTATCCCCATGGTCACATGATCAAAATCCAGGCATTTGGCAACCAGCATGTATTTACAAGGGTTGAAGAGTCTCATATGTGATTGCCATTCACAATCTGCCCAGTCCAACAAGCAAAGATGATGGTGGAAGCCCATTTTGTGTGGCTCACTTAATCTGCAGTGATTCCCTTAACAACCATGGCAGAAAAGGTCATAACATTGGGGATG
>JANHFJ010002037.1:42291-52446 GCA_032468195.1 Cerberus rynchops
GATCTTACATGAATAAACCCAGCCTTGTTGACTAATTAGTTATAATTATAGTTACAGATATAAAAGAAGCCAATCAAAGAAGTCAGAAATTTCAGCAAACAACCATCTGTCCAGAAATGAAGAGACCAATGCATTTTGTTTGTGAGTTGTAGCAACTATAAAACTGACATTTAGAGCATCAAGGGATAAACTAAAATTGTAATGCACACAGAAAGAAATATCAGACAAAAGATGATTAAAAGGTAACTTTTATATTGCCTCATTTCCATTTATAAAGTTAGCAGTGTACCTAATGAATAAAAACAGCTGTTCCTGGTGGATTACAAAACAAATCTTCTAAGCATCCATTATCAACACAACCTATTGTTTCTTTCAAAGCAATATCACATCCTTTCTGACAATCCACAAACCTTTGTTCCATGCATCAAAATTCACAAAATAGTTCTTTTCTTTTACAAGTCTAGCTTAATAGTCTAAACCTGAGTGTCTGCCTTTTCTACTCATTCAAATATTTGAGGTTAACCACATATACTAAATTAGCATCTCAATACTCAGTTCATACATCATGCTTACTTTCAAACTCTGTTGAAATAATTTGGTCTTTGCAAATTCCATTAAGCCATGAAGCTTAGTTTACAAATCACAAAGGCTGAGTTTGCACCTCATGTTTACACCAAAACCAAAATAAATAAATAAAAATCCACCCCTTAGAAGATTCACTGGCATCCATAACAAATCAAGACTGTGTCAAAAGGTCACACAGTGGCATCATCAAACAAAGGCCATGATTACATACATAATCACAATGGTTGATGCAAGAACATAAATCAGTCTATGGAGATTCTCAGTCATTCAGGTCATGGTTGAACCAAAGTTGCATTTTTCAAGAGGCAACTGGACTTTCTCTTTTTGTTTGAAGACATTTTGCTTCTCATCCAAGAAGCTTCTTCAGCCTCTTGTATGAGAAGCAAAATGTAGCAACTGTATCAGCTTCTAGGATGAGAAGCAAAATGAATCAACTGCAGAATTAGGAGAGGTGCAATGCCATGTTAAAATAAAAAAAAAGAAGTGAAGAGGAAAAAGGTGTTTGCTGTAATTTTCTCATTACCTGCTTTGTGAAATTGGTGTCAATAACCAGGGTTTTAAAACTTAGTTAAAAGAAAAATCCCAGAATCTCTGATCAAGAAGCAAAACTTTAATGATAGAAAATTGGCAATGCAACATAATTCATTCCTATTGTAATTTATTTAGGCACATTTAAAGATTAAAGTTTGAATTTCACAAAAATAGATGTGAATATTTAGTGCAAATGCAAATGTCAAGATTGAACCACTTTGGTTCTTTTAAACATAATGCTTTTTAACTTGCCAATGAACTGGGGGGAGGGAGAATGTATGTTGAGTTTGTGAGAGCTTAGAGCCAGCAAGGTCACTGATGCAGGTGCTTGAAAAAGAGATGGACTGTTGTCATAACAAAAGACCATCCCATAATTGGACAATGTGATTGACCAAAGGTGGGGAGAAGGAGAAAAGGATTGTTTAATTGGGCAAGCATTTGCTTGGGAAACCAGAGCTGGTTTCGTTTCTTCATTATCAACATGGTGTATCCAATAAAGTTTTGCTTTTGGGAATTCAATTCTCCCAAGAATGTTTCCTTGTTTTGGATTCACTAATTGGACAGTTGACAGCAAAAATGATGCCTCAGCTATACAAAAATTAATGTTTTCATTTCACACTTACTTGGGATATTAATGGTTTTACCAAATAGATTAAGGCAAGTGATTAAAGCCTAGGAAATGGCCCTTTGTCAGTCAGTAGGAGTGTTGATTTAACACCAGTTTATCAAGTACTTTAGGAAGCAAGGGCTTGGCAGCACAAGAAGCAACAGCCAACTATTTAACAGTCAATCATCAACACCCCAATCAATATCTAAAAAGCTACACACAACAGGCACCTTATACAGTAATACCACACACAGAGTAGCCCAAAACATACACTATGCTGGAGAGTTTCCTGAGGATGTGTTCCAACACACGTCCAAAAGTCAGACTACTAAATCTCTGGTCCTGGTGAATTGGATCCTGCAACATTATCTTGGGACAGGTATATGGTATTTGTCTTCATTTGTGAAATAAATTAATATTCAGCCATTGGGATGTGAAAACGTTTCCTTGAAACAATTGCTATAGATGCCCTTGGCTGCATTTGAGAGAACTTTTTTTAACCCTTTAGGATCTTTGTGTAAACCCATTAAGTTCTTGTAGAATCCTAGAGTTCTGTGGAAGACAGTTTGAAAACCCTGGTCTATGCTTCTAGAAATGTTAGAAAAGACGACACAATGAGAGATAAGATCATGAATATATATAGAGTCAGTAGTTGTTCTCCTTCTAGCATTCATATCGCTTGGTGGTCTGCACAAAAATGCTTCAAGCCAGTTGAAATATATTGTGCACCTCTTCTGTCCTTTCAGTGTAATTAATTTCTTTTGGAGAAAGGGAAAAAACAAAGAATGGAAGGAAAACATAAAAGTGTTGCAAGCATTAATCTGGTCCTCTTAAAAACAAAAACCCTCATCTCTCTTATGTGACAAAAGACTTGGGTGGAAACAACCATAACATATATACCTTTTTTGTTTGCTTGCTTTATTTTCTTCCTTGTGTTAGTTTCTGCAAGATCTCTTCACAAAGAAATAAAGATCTCAGGTCAGATGTCTATGTTCAGTTTACCAGTGTAATCTCATCCAAAGAAGGAGGAAAATGTAATATGATTTGCAATTCTACTTAGAGTCTTTTTAGCTTGAAAACTATTGGGGGGGGGCAAAATCTGTCTTATCTTTCTTGCTTCAAAATGGCAACTTTTCCAGCCATCACTTTACCTGGGGATCAAGTTTTTTCTTGGTTTGAAGAAAACAAATTTACTAGAGGCCTCCAAGTTTTTTACAAGCAAATTGGTGCAATTGAAGCTAATATGTAGGCAGGGCCAGCAGAAATATACTTCTCGCAAACACATTATGCAGTATGTCTTTCACCATCAAGCAACAACAGAATGAGACTTTAGCATAGAGTTTTCGGTACCACATGACAACGCACTGTGCATCTTTCTATCTGACATCCCTTTAAGTCTTAAAGCTTAAGTAACCAACGTTATACATTATTCATTTTCTAATTCAGCTAAATTATTCATCTCTGCTTGGGTCCTTCTTTGTGGTAGAATTTTAACTGTGTTCATAATGAGTATAAATCTGCAAAAAAAAAAAGACACTCAATTCCCCCAGGTGCTGATAACTAGAAAGACATTTTGATCCTTATCAGGGACATTTTTGTGTATAACATACTTTTTTTTTTTCATTTGTTCCCCTGCAATGCACTTTTGGATATCCAGGTCAATTAAATAATAAATATAACTTATTAATCTTGCGTGACAGATATTAAATGCCGTGATTTTACTTCAGGGTTTGAGTGGGAAAAAAAATTACCTCAAGAAAATAGAAGTTAATTTTATCTTGCCATTTATCAACATAATTTATTTTTCAGTAATTAGCAAGCTGGTGCCCTAGACAATATCCTGCCAGACACAAGGTTATACTTCAAGTTGTGTTGTCCAAATTGTTTTACATAAGGAAATGTTGTTCTGTGATGCCCACTTTTGCAATTAGTGGTCTCAGCATTAATCAGAATTTCTTATGCTTATCTTCTCCTGTGAACAGACTATCCCATTCACAGTCCTAGATCAAGGAACAAGCAATGCCACCATTACAGAAATTCCAGTAGGAATACACTCATCAATGATCATCTATACCAGGCATATTACCATGCAATCCAAGAATAATCAGATAAGGTTGCCTTTTTGCATTTAAAATTGTCCCACTCCCTACATTATTAGTAATGGCATGGCCCTAAAATAGAGATTTTTTTTTTCCTGGCATAAAAATACAACAGAATTTTGGGGAGCAAGAACAATTGCATGTAGCTGGTAGCAGACTGTCACAAATATTACAAGAACAAGATTAAAATACAAATAAAGCAAAACTCAATACAAAGGGAAGTGGGTTTTTCTTCATGACTTCACCACAGGTTGATCTTTAGTCCTTGCTGCCTACTGAGAACTCAGTAATTCACATCGGTACCACAGAGAGTGGGCCAGCTTTAAGCAGAGATGGGGTGGGCAGTTTACATTGTCAGAGGTACATGCAGAGGCAGAATACATATAAAAATAGAAATATATGCCTTAAAGCTGTTTAATGCAGCTAAAGAAAATAAATCCTCTTGAACACTCTTCAACAACATCAAGAACATTAAAAATAGAGAAAACCAGAATCACAGCTCTGCTCACTGAGTCTATATTACCATTCTTCACAATGTAACCCTCGCGACATCCCCAGAATGTTCTGTTAAAAATTGTCTATTCCTCTTTATTCTTAATTTCCCTAAACTGAATCAGTCATTTGGGATTACATAGACAAGTACTTTTTTCTTGTGGACATGGTTTGTCATTTCTTTTGGGATATAAAATTTGAGACCCAGATTACTAAAGTCATATTCCTATTCCAATATTAATCACATTTAGTGCTTAGGGCTGGTTTTGTGGTGATTTTTGTTGTTGTTGAGAACAGTCAAGATAAATTAAGTGCTATGCCTTATTAAGTACAAGAGGGCTATATTTGATGGCAAGGAATAAATAATATTAAAAATAATTGATGGATACCATGTCATGATCATTCAATATAATTTCATTTAATGTGATCATGTCCATCATCTTGATATTTGAACACTGCTGCCAATATATTTATATACACAGAATATTGTTTCTTTCTGAGCTTTATTGCAACATAGAACAGATTGGCAGTACATGTAAAATGACTTTTCCTGTAGGCAGAGGAGACACATGTATGAAAACCGAAAAGTTGCTTCCAGTAAGCACTCTGTTGAAGTTGATGAACTATCAGACAGATTTGATGGTGCTAACTTCTTGGGTTTCACTTAGAATGACAGTAAAATCTAAAGATCCTCATAAGAAAAGACACAATATCCTCCTTTTTATGGGGCTCTCTAAAGGTTCATTATTTTTATAGCAATTTTAATGTGCAAAATGTTTGAAGCCACATTTAATTAGAAAATATTGTATGTCGTGAAAAGACAAGTAGGTTGGCTATTTCTATGACCTTGTAAGAATTTAGGACAAGATCAGTAAATGTATTAAGAATTTAGGGCCACCTGGGTACAATTGAGAGACTTGACTTTAAACTCCAGATTTCAAATGAGTGTGATTATCCCTGAGACCTCTAGGTATTTTTTTATATCAGTGGAGCACTAGATCTGAAGAAGTCTTCCTCAAACTTATTTTAAAGATTCCTTTACATCAGATAAGAACAATGACATATTGCAACAGCCCCCAACATTTTAGGCACCAGGGTCTGGTTCCCTCGAGAGAGGTTTTTCCGCAGACTGGAGGGGGCATGGTTTTGTGTGCTGCCTGCATCCCATGGATGGGGCTTTGTTTATTTGTATGGCCCAGATCAGTGCCAGTCCATGGACTGGAGGTTGGGGACCCCTGCCCAATTGCAACCACCTTGATACTTGCATAAATTAAGAACCATTTGCTTAGTGATAGTTTGAAGCTACAGCAGACTGAGAAAAGTGATTTACAACCAGGTCTTGCATTTACAATTGTCAATCACCCTACAGCCACATGATCAAAATTTGGATGCAACCAGCATGCACTTATGATGGTTGCAGCATCCCAGGGTCAAATGATTGCAATCTGCCCAGCTGTCTTCTGGCAAGCAAAATCAATGGGGGAAGCCAGATTCACTTAACTGCCTGATTCGCTTAACAGCTGAAGTGATTTGCTTAATCATGTCCCAAAAAAAAGGTAAGAATTGAATGTGATTCACTTAACTTCCCTGTTTAACAACAGAAAATCTGGTCTCAGTTGAGGTTGTATGTTAAGGACTTCCTATAAAGATTACAGACTGAAATTACATTTCATCACTCTTCAAGTATGTAATGCTCAGATATTC
Source organism: Cerberus rynchops (assembly GCA_032468195.1). Classification (NCBI taxonomy): domain Eukaryota; kingdom Metazoa; phylum Chordata; class Lepidosauria; order Squamata; family Homalopsidae; genus Cerberus; species Cerberus rynchops. Next base: position 48,310 of record JANHFJ010002037.1, read on the forward strand.
ACAACCAACCTTGGACTTTCATAAGGCCCTGAGAGATATAACTTGTGACTTTATCCTTGTGTCTGCTAAACCATCCTTGGAAATGCATTCAATGTCCACAGAATGATGGAGTCTAATACAAGTGTATTTCATAGATGCCAGTCAAGTATGTGCCTCTATAACTTTACAGTTCCAGATCCTTCAAGGTATATTGCACATGATATATTTGCTAGTTCATGGTTACTGTACATTTTGTTTGTTCTGCTGATTTCATTCTAGCAGAACAATGCATTAAAGAGGCAAAAAGGTTTGTATTTCTTGAACTGGAAATATTCTTTGCACAGGAAAATATTTTTTTTCTGGCACTGGAGATATTCTTTCTTACTATGAACTAGAAATTACATTTGCCTCGTATTTTTGCCTCTGGGACTTCTATAAATTTATCAATTTCAAGGCAGATATAAATTCAACAGATGTAGCATTTCCCATAAGAGAATGCCACGCTAAACACATGGAGTTGTGGAAATTATATAATAGTCCAAAGATAAGGAAGGCTGAAAATGGTACTTCCAATACAATTAAGAGGTATGAATTGTATGAGAATATATAGGCCTCTTCTGAGTATGTGTAGATAGATAGATAGATAGATAGATAGATAGATAGATAGATAGATAGATAGATAGATAGATAGATAGATAGATAGAGTGCATATGTGTGTGTATTCCTATATTTTCCTTGTAGTATTTATCTTGTGTCTTGTATCAAGTGATCAGCTTCCTATCTGCTCACAACAAATCAACAGGAATAAAAGTCATCACCGAGTGCAACAAAACAAAACAGGAAATGGTTTTTATACCACAGAGAATTTTGAGAATTAGAAACTCCAAAAATGCATACCTCCTATTTTTTTAGCCCTGACAAATAATTCAAACTCCTCCAATTTGCCTATTCACACTGCAGGGAAACAGATGCTAATGAAGTCAAAAATACTTTTCACAGCCTTTTTCACTTACTAAATTAGTATCACAGACTTTACTTGCCTCACTGAATTTCCTGGAACTCCAGGCATCCTTTGAAAAAATGCCAAAGGGAATGGGAAAGTAGAAGCCCCCATCCCCATTTTGGGATAATTCATTCAAGTAGCATATTCACCAGTTAATGCAAACACTGTCATCAGGCAAGTGCTATCTTTATAGCAATAGTAGCAATAGACTTATATACCGCTTCACAGTACTTTATAGCCCTCTCTAAGCAGTTAACAGAATCAGCATATTTCCCCCAGCAATATTGATCTTCATTTTACTGTTCTCAGAAGGATGGAAGGATGAATCAATCTTGAGCCTGTCAGGACCAAACTGCTGGTAGTAGGAATAGTTAGCCTGCAATACTGGTTTTTAACCATTGTGCCACCATGGCTCTTTCTAAACCCTTAATTGCCATTTGATTGGAAAACTGACACACACAAAAATAATGGCTTAGAAATTAGGACAAGATATAATTCTGAGCTGCAGCATATTTTCTAGGGTGTACCAAATTAGTATAATGATGAGAAACTCAAAAGAGAACTCAATCAAAAATAGCTGCAAGCCCATTCAAAAGCTGCAAGATACTGTATTATAAATACTTTCAAAACATGTTACAGCAATGTTTTTCAATTTAGCATCTTTCTAAATGTGTAGATCCTAATTCTAGTTTGGTAATTCTGGGAACTGGAGTCCACACATCTGAAAGCTGCCAAGGATAAGAAAAACTGTGTTAGAGTTTCATTTTACATTTCAATGTAAAGTGAAGGCAATATGGAACATTATGGAATTTTTATATTTTAAAAGCAGATGATCAAGGCTAAGTAAGCAGGCAATGGAAGATTTTAAGAGGAGAGGAAGGATCCCCTGCCTGTCATAAAATTGATGGTAGGCTTGGAAATAAATCATATGAATTATTTTATTATGAAATTTGTTTGCTGTAAGCAATCATTCCCAGAAAGTCAATTCATCTTGAACATTTATGCCCCTGATTCTCAGAACAAAAGTAGTTCACCACTGGACACATTTGCAGCTTAAAGAGTGATTTTGAATGAGGATTTTGACATATAGTCAGGCTTACTGAAGCAGTGCAACTGAAAAAAAACAAACTGTTTGTGATTTGTGGTTTCTCACATGCTAGTATCTTTCAGTCTAAAAGCAAGCGCGGTCAACATAGGTTTGCAGCACAATCTAAAAGAATGACTATTATTGTGAACTTTCATGCTAATTGGTACTTTCTTTCTTTGATAGTCTGTCGGTTGCAGTAGCATAAGAGAGGCAGACTACTGGATGTTTGCTAAATGTCAACATAACATGCTGCAAAGTAAAATAAACATTTCCTTTCCACCCCAGAGGTCATATAAAGCTTTTGGTTTCTAATAAGTTCTCTCTGAAGTACATAGCTACCTGACATTTCCATTCTACCTAAAGTTGCACTGAATTCTGTCCTCCCATTTTCCAAAACTATTTCTTGTGCAAGAGGCTTTTGACTTTTGACCTAATGTCTTGAATGTTTCAGAATTTTTTTTTTCAAAATCTTTTTAACAAAATGGCCAATGCTACAATTGTTGATTTTTGCTACATGCTTTATCACTCTGTAACCTCACCGAAGGAGTTTCCTTATGCCTTACTTTGGGATGAAAGTATAGCATGGGAAGCTACACTAAAGTTAGCTTACTGGCAAGCTAAAAATGAGATTATTCCATCCACAGACAGAAAGATTTAACAGCACCCAGGATGGAGGAATAGTTGGTGACACTGATGAAACTTACAGAGATAGCTAAATTGACTTCTTTAACCAAGGAATGGGCAATATCTACATTTATTGCTGACTGGAAACATATTATAGGCTTTTTGCATAAAACAGAAAAAAATATGATTCATAGTTTTGCTCATTAGACAAGACAAATTATAGAAAGAAGAGAACTGTATTGCAAATAAATATCAAGAGGAAATTTATAACTATGCTTTATAACTGCTGTAAACATCAGAAACTTCTTGTCCGTATCTTTATTTATATAAAGTGTTATATAAAGTATAAGTGTTCAGATGGAAAAAAAATGGAACTTCAAACTACTGAGGATACAGTACACATTTCACATCCACATTTTATCTATTTCACAATTAAGGTATGTATAGAAAGCCACAATGCACTCATGAAAGTTTGGCAAAACATGCCGAAAAAAATTGCCTAGCATTATTTATTTATTAGGATATGTTTGGGTCTTTTCCCATGTAAGATTGAGAGCATCTTCATGATGTTTCGGTGAGGTCCCACTCTCCATCCTCAGGCTGGTTCTTTCTGCTTCATGCCAGTGTGAGCAGTGAAAGGCACGAAGCAGAAAGCACCAGCCTGAGGATGGTGAGTGGGACCTCGCCAAAACATTGCAAAGATGCTCTCAATCCTACACAGGAAAAGACCCGAAATCACCTAGACCTGTACCCATACCTGTACCCATGAAAATCTACAAATGCGCGCGCGCGCGCGCGCACACACACACACACACACACACACATATAATCAGTTCCAAAAGAACTTTGGCAGCATCAGTTCTGTCATACAGACACTCCAGCCATCATGTAGCCTGTGATGTCATCTAATGGCATGTTAAAATTTCAATTGATTTGTTTTCCATGTCCCATGTTATGTCTGTCTGTCTGTCTGTCTGTCTATCATCATCTCACAAAATATGACTCTGGGCAGCATACAATAAAAATATAAAATAACAATATTAAAAAATCATTCCGTAACTAACAACATTAATATTATTTAAAGACTAGTGGAGAATATTATACTGTAACCACCACATCAAATCACCATTTCCATGAGACATAAAAACCTGTTGACACAGCCAAGTTTTGAATTCTGGAAAGTTGGCAAAGATGGCCAATCTCATTGGAAGAGAGGCACCCATTCTCATCCACAGAGTGAATGCCACAGATGCTACTTATAATTCATTTCTCTAGATCAGACTAGTTCAAACTTGGATATATAGATCCAATATCCCCTAGGGCATACTGAATGGATGATGGAGGATCACATAACATTTATATTACCTGCCGCGCGGGTAATTATGGGAGCCTTTCGAAGCTCCCATGTTACACCTCTCCTGCGCGAGCTGCACTGGCTGCCTGT
>JANHFJ010002038.1:76731-86890 GCA_032468195.1 Cerberus rynchops
GAGGTAAGTTGGCTGACAGCTTGTGTGCCCAGCAAGATGGCTCTGCGTGCCACCTGTGGCACCCGTGTCATAGGTTCGCCATCACGGTTCTAGGTTATTCACAGAATTCCCTCTTGCATGGCTTTCTGGACCTTGGAGGGACAGTTGTAAATCAGTCTGTATGAAGTGCAGAATGGGCTGTGAGCTACATTGGGTGATACTGTATTAGACAGAGATAATATTGGTGTTATCAATATTCATTGACTTGGTGTGTTTCTGAAAAGCTCTGATGTGATAACTCATTCTCCTTGGCTTCTTGCAAGTTATGACAGTTATTCTCTGGGTTACCCAACTGCAAACCTGTTAAGAAGGGCCTTTTTTTTCTTCTCTGTCTCCTAATCTAGTTTCCCTGCATAACATAAGTGGACACAATGGTGGATTACTACGAAGCGCTGGGGGTGCCCCGCAATGCCTCTCCAGATGACATAAAAAAGGCGTGAGTTGCATTCTTTCTATTTCTACCAGAGGCCATCCACATGAGTGCCAAGATAACACTTTCCACCATCTTGCGCCTAGCGTGTTCTATCATAGCCTGGAATCTCATGGGATCCTGCACAGGTACATACTACCCTCTGTGTTGTTATCCACAGGTATAGAAAGAAGGCCCTGCAATGGCACCCAGATAAAAACCCAGATAACAAGGAACATGCTGAGCAGAAGTTTAAGGAGATAGCAGAGGCCTACGAGGTTCTGTCTGACAGTAAGCAAATGCTTTTGGCTTTGTTTCCCCTCACCCCTCCGCCATTTTGACTGCTTTGACCTCTATCCAAGATACTGGCCAAATAGTGTGGGGCTGTCTACTTATTTATTTGATTTTTATGCTGCCTTTATAGTTTTCATAAATAAGTCAAAGGAGTCAACATACCTACTTCCTCCTCCTATTTCCCCCCTAACAACCCTGTGAGTTGGACTGACAGAGGATTATCTAATCAGGACCTGGTTTCTAGGTTGCTGCCTTAATTACCAGGCCAAACTGGCCTCGTTTCTGCAGCATAAGGAGATCTCTTCTTAATGTTAATTTTATCAATGAAAAGCGGGTTAGAAGGGAACAGAGCATGTTCCCACATCTAATTTGGGGACTTAATTATTAAAGCAAAGAAGCAAGTGTGTTGAGGTTTTTGAAGAAGAAAAATTCCCCATGTCCCAAATTATGAGTGGAGACCACAAATCTATTCAAGTCAAATTTATTTGAACAGCATCAGGTGCAAACCATACGATTTGTACGATTTGTACAAACAAAGGAGGGAGAGTACAAACAACTTTAAATAATTGTATAATAAATGTTGATCAGTAATTATGTCACATGCCAATCAAAACATGATAAACAGAATAATAAAGTGGAGGTGGGCACTAGTTAGATTTTGTGGTTATTTTCTAGTTCCTGTTTTAAAAATGCAAGTGCTGATTTAAGATAACTTATGAGCCAGCATCTGCAAAGCTTAAGCAGGCCATTAAAGAGGCTTATTTTTGTTCAGGGACATTAGTAATTTGGAGATCTTGGTCCAGGTATTTGTTTTACTCCTTCAGTTTGAAGTATGCTCATAGTAGAAGTCTTTAACTTTGGGGCAAATTGTTCAGACAAATTTTTAATTTGTTTAAAAATTTAAACAAACTCTTAAATGGAGTTCTTTTAAGATTAAAACTCCATTTGACCAATTTCTCTGAGTCTCATTGCTCAGCTGCACTATGGTTCTAACTTGGGCTGGCTTTTTCCAGGGTGAAATGATGTAAACATGAAAGCAGCATCAATTCTCTGAGCGCTTTGTCTTACTTAAGACAACTTGGCTTTTGACTATTGGTAGCCCTCAAGTTATGACCACAATTGAGTCCAAAATTTATGTTGTTAAGTGAGAAATTTATTAAGTGAGCTTTGCCTCATTTTACGACTTTTCTTGCTACATTTATTAAGCGAATCACTGCAGTTGTTAAATTAGTAACACGGTTGTTAAGTGAATTTGGTTTCCCCATTGACTTTGCTTGTCAGAATGTTGCAAATGTTCACATGATTACAACTATCATAACTATGAGTCAGTTGTCAAGCATCTGAATGTAAATCATGTGACCATGGATGCTGCAGTGGGCATAAGTGTGAAAAACAGTCATAAGTCACTTTTTTCAGTGCTATTGTAACTTTGAACAGTCACTAAGAGAACTCTTGTAAGTTGAGGACTACCTTTATTTCTTGAATGGATGTCTGGGCTTTAGTAAGAGCTCAAACCAATTTAATCTCAATAATACTGAAACTGAAATTGATGTATTCGACCAATGCTCATTAAAAGAAGAATGCTTGTTCAAGTCCCACACATTTCTAAATGGGTAATTATTAATTCAAGTGGTTTTTTTCTTTCAGAGAGCAAGCGCGAAGTCTATGACCGATATGGCAAAGAAGGGCTCATGGGTGCAGGTGAGGACTGGGATTTTGTTGAACTAAGGTGAATGGAAACGGGGTGCTTCAGGCTGGGTGATTTAAAAGAAATATAATAATCTGTACTGCCAAGAAGGCTGGGGATTGATGGGATGAGAGTTCAACAAATATTGAAAGAAGGAAGTCATTAGCCTCTACTAGTGTACAAAATCTTTCAAGTCCAGAGTTTATTGAACGTGGCCAAATTTTATTCGATAGATAGATAGATAGATAGATAGATAGATAGATAGATAGATAGATAGATAGATAGATAGATAGATAGATAGATAGATATGATAGTAAGAATAAAGGAAGCTTAATTACTGACTGACCTAGCAGTCAAAGGTCAGCCAGCAACTTTAAAAGTCCAGTGACCAGTCACAATGGTAAGGGAGAGGCAGAGACAGGGCTGTTTGCACATTCTCATTTCTCTGCCAAGTTTTAATTCTCCATATATTCTAATGGTGTTTCTGACTCTGAAAACAAATATTGATAAATAGCAAAGCAAGACCCTTTGAGGCATATCTCTGTCTGGTTCTCTGCTTTTAGAAACTGAATACTGGTCTAGGTAATATTTTGTTAGAAGCAGTAGGTTTATAGTACTAACTAGATCTCTTTAAAAAAAATAAAGCCCCCTTTCTCCATAGAATAATCACTATCCAAATATCTTTCATCTTGAAATCATTTCACTAGTATGTTTGAATTAAAGTTAATATTGATCAAGTCCTAACTCTAATTGCACTATATTTAATTTATGTGTTTAAAATATAAATGTGTCCTGCAGTCCCATTTTACCTGTTTTCCAACATGTGGTTCTTGGCCTTTTATTATTAGCAATCCTATCAAATGGCTCTTAGGAAGTGTGTGTATGTATATGTATGTGTGTAAGCAGACATTTTTGCTTCTTATTTCCATTATATCCCATTATATGTCTATCATTTGTACATATGTACACAGATAAACATTTGCTTACCTTGTGTAGTTATTTAATAATTAAAGTTTAAGCTATTCTATAATTCAGTTCTTTTTATTGTTTACTGCTCTACATATCTTGTAAAAAGAGAGATTATAAGATTCATGATTGTATTGCTTTGACAGGGCTGCCCTCAGGACCATCTTTGATTCTGTAGTTGATGTTAAAGAAATTGACAGTAATGACTTGGTGCACTTGACTCTGCTGAAGAGGCTGGAACTGAGTGTAACCTTTACCAAACTGTATTGCTGGACTCTTACTCAGTATAGCAGATGTGTCTTCATGGATGCAGACACACTGGTAAATGCAGCAGTGCAAGAAATGACAAGCTGGAAATATTTGCCATAAGAATCAATTGTAAAAAAGAGAATTCTTACTTGCAGGAATCTTCTTGTTTGTTATGGAATCTGTACTCAGGAGATTTAGCCTCAGAAAAAAAATATATTTATGTAAAGTGTCTAAATAGGGGTACATAAATGTATGAACAATACCTATATACTTGAGAAACAAATATTTAATTTTTCCCAAGATAAGTGATAACCTACACAGATGACAGAGTTCCTTTTTTTTTGTTTTTGACCTTTGAGTCAATATTGATTCCTGACAACTGCCTGGATTAGTTCTTACTGTTTTCTTCATAAAATTTCAGAAGTGGTTTGCCATTGCTTACTTTTAAGAGCTGGGAAAGAGAGACAGGACCAAGCTGGCACCTCCTTAAAGTGGGTCTAGAACTCATTGTCTCCCTGTTTGTAGCCTCGTGCCTTGGCAAGAACATCAAACTGACTATCATTTAACTCATTAGAATTACAGTACAACTATAAAACCATGCAAGGCTGCAGAATGTTTGATTTTTCAACCTTGATAGAATATATTTACTACATTAAAAGATGTTTAGTTATGAAGACATTCCCACATCTTAGTATGTCTTCATTAGTGCTGCTGAGCCAAAATAAACTTGCTAATAGTAAAGGATAGAATAATGAGTGACTTCAATTTAAAAAAAATCTCATATCTGTAGTGGGAGAATTGACTGTGATTCAAATTTTCATGATCTTTCTAGGTGCTTTGTAATGTTGATGAACTTTTTGAGCGTGAAGAATTATCAGCAGCTCCAGATTCTGGTTGGCCAGACTGCTTTAACAGTGGTGTCTTTGTTTTCCAACCTTCTTTGAAAACCTTCAAACATCTTCTTCAGTTTGCCAATGAACACGGTAGTTTTGATGGTAAGTCTTTGGACTTGGGGGGGGGGAGGGGGGTGTTGCTGGCATTTTTTGCATGCTTTTGCTGTAACTGCTTGGAAATTAGGGAGGGGGATTGTCTGGAGATGGAGCAAACTCCTTCCCAGCCTGTTCCAGCCTGGTTCCAAGGCCGATGTGACCTGTTATCTGCCTAGCACTTCAGCATTCTCAAAACTACCTTGCAGCATCACATTGGCACCACATTGACCAGTGAACTGGCCAGAAAGATTGGGTTTGGGTTTGGAGAAAAGGAAGAATTGCTTTGTGCTTTGCGTGGGATCTTCAGATTCTGCCTGACTTTACTGCAACCACATCCTCTCAGTAAAAGTTCTTTTGTTCAACAAAAGTTGAATCAAGAATTTTGCTAAACGGAATCAAGAATTTTGCTTTCCTGAGGGACTAACTGGCGCCAGTTGGTGATAACAACCAAAAGCAAAATAATGGCTGTTGCTAAAATTAGCTGTTGTATATACAGGTTCTCCATTTTTATATCTAATGGCATGTTATATTCAGGTATCACAAGGAGCCTTTAAACATATTCCTGTTTTGATTACTGTTAATTGATGGAGAGAGATTTAGCATTATGGCTATACTACAGCATAATTCATCTAGGCTTAAAGACAAAGCTTTCATACCATGTTTAATTTTTTTCTAAACCAATTGCTACCATATGTGTTGGATTGTAATTCTGGAATATTATGGGTGTTGTAATATAATATCTGTGGATAATGCTAGGTTGAGAAAGGCTGTTGTTCACAATAAGAATTTGAACCTTGTGTATGCTCTTTTTATTCTATAGGAGGTGATCAGGGATTGTTAAACAGTTTTTTCAGCAGCTGGGCAACCAAAGATATAAATAAACACTTGCCATTTATTTATAATCTAAGCAGCAGCACTGTCTATACATATGTCCCTGCTTTCCAGCAGTAAGTACTAAAATGTTTCTGTTGATAATTCAGTGATAAACAGTTCACTTTTTCCCAGATTTCGTTTTCTTGTAGTTAGAAATTGAGCCCTGATATGGTAATTGATAAGTGCAGATCTTCTGTTTTATATCAATTATATGCACTTTCAGATATATACCCCTGTTAGAATATAATTAGCTCCGTTGAAAACATTTCTTCTTTCATACTATTAATAAATACACTTAGGTGATAGTAATCCATACGCATATGTACTATATAAGTACATATAGAAGAACAGAAGAATTTGATGAAAGTGCTGTATAGATCAACTTCAGACTCTCACCATGATCAACCAGATGACTATGGGAAGCCCAAAAGCAGAATAAAAATGCAATATTATTTGTTTCTAGCCTTCTTGGCCTTAATAAGTAGCAAATAATATATTTATTATATTAGTATAATATAATAAACATTAATTTGACTATAAGATTCAGTTAGACAGACTCCAAACCTCACAGTCATTAGTATCATTAATTATGCCTTTGTAATCCAGAATCAGTAATATTTCCACCAGAAATGTAAAAATTTAAACAATCCATGTTTTTCTCACTTAAAACAATTCAAACTCTTAACTCCGGTCTAATACTTTTAACTTGCTTTATGTTGGAATTTCTGGAGTCTATAGAGCTTACCTCATAGTGAGTGAAATGTTGGAAAATTACAGTCACAATTACTTTAGGTGATAAAATGTCTTGAGTAGTCTTTCCTAGCATTATGAATTAATAGTATTAGTATTCAATAGTATTGAACAATGTGCACTAGCTTAAAAACTGTCTTTATCTTGCCCACCTACTCACAGCTCTTGCCTTCCCATCATAAGCTGGTTCAGTTTCCAAACTAATGAACAATTCCAAGAAATTAACATCTCTCTTTTGGCAGGAACAGGGCTTCTGTATTTATTAATTAGTTGAAGCCTCTAAGGAGCAATACATGCTGGGAAGAAATAAACCAAGTTTCAGCTTTGGGCTTGAAAAATGGATAGTTACAAGCAGCTTGCCAAGAAAATACCAAGAAAGCATTCTCATACCAAGAAAACATTGTTGCCCTGACACTGCAAAAGTAAATGGAAGGCTAGCTATTGTCTCTTGCAATCTTCTATAGAATCAAAGGATGCTTGAAAATTACAGTCTTTATCTCAGACAGAACTCTGGCAAAAGAAGACCAATGTCCATTATAAATATATCTTCAGTATTTTGTCATTTCGAACTGGCATTTTCAAAGCGATTTTATCTTTCTGTCCTTTATTTCTTTATTTTGTGTATCTTGATTTTGGTTTTAGTCTTTTAATCAAGAGGTAAAACTTAACATATTTTCATTTATGTATCACAGCGTGTATTGAATTTTAATTGTAAGCCATTGGAATATTTTTTATCTGAAAAGTTGGCACAAATGGTATTAATGAAATTGTATTTTGCTGTCATGTAATTGCAGAGTTGAAAATCTTGTACTATATGATTAGTCCTTGGGTTAATAACTACTTGTTCAGTAACTTTAAAAGTTGTGATGATGATGAATGAATGCACTTATGACTGGTCCCTGAAGTTACCACTATTGCAGTGTCCCCATGGTTATGTACTTACAATCCAGGCAATTTGCAACCAGCTTGCACTTAATGAGAGTTGCAACATCCTACAATCATGAGTTTATCATTTATGGTTTTTTCCTACCATCTTCCTACAAACAAACTCAATAGGAAAGGTCACAAGTTGCTCTCATAAATTGTTCCTGTTACTTCTTTTTCCAAGGAGCTTATGGAGTATGAGCTGTCAGGGATCTTCTATTCTATAACACCCACTTGCAGCACTCCCAGCCAGCAGTCCATTGTGTACACCTGCCTATCTGGCTGCTCTGGAGTGGCACCGCATCACTCTCTCCCTAGCTGCATTCAGGCAGTACCTCAGCAGCCCCTCCCCACCCACATTCTCATGGTTCTTACCTCCCCCACCTGGTTGCATTCATGTGGTGCTATACCACCCTCTTCTCTGCCCGCCCATGTTCAACAATATTACACCTTCACCTGCATTCACACTGTATCACACTGCCCCTCCCCTCATGTTGCTATGAGCTGGATGGTGCTCTACACCACTGACCCCCAACCATTTGGGCACCAGCAACTGGTACCATGGAGAAAGGTTTTTCCGCAGACTGAAGGGGGCATTTTGTGTGCTACCTGTATCCCCTGGATGGAGTTTTGCTTGTTTGCGCATCCCGGTTTCTGGCATGCCAACAGCCTGGTGCCAGTCCATGGTTGGGGACCCCTGCTCTACACTAATCTAGGAGCCATGGTCATGCTTTGATTAGAATACAGTATTGCCAGCTAACTCTTCCCACAACCTGTAGTTCAATTCTGATGGGGCTTGATGTTGACTCAGCCTACTAATGCTGGCATTGTAAGCCACTCAGAGAGTACTGTAAAGCACTATGGGGCAGTATATAAGTCTTAATTTATTGAGGTGGTAGTTTTATGTCAACCATTGAACTGCAGAAATATTGTTTTACTTTTTTTTCCTCCACAGTTTTGGTAAAGATACAAAGGTGATTCATTTTTTGGGACTAGCAAAACCCTGGAGCTACAAGTACAATCTCCAGACAAGAACAGTCATGCCAAATGATTCAACTTCTGTATCTGAAAATCAGCTGCCATTCCTAGAACTTTGGTGGATAACATACAGGTCCAGTATATTACCATTACTGGAAAAATTGCAAGAGCCTCCAATCCAGCAAAATGAGGTAAAAATGGTTATGATAGGAAGTGTTGACTGAATTTTATGACATGATAGATTTCTTTAATGCCATATGATCATTTTGTAACTTAGATTGTAACTCTGCATTCAGAATGAGCTTACATTGCAACAGTCATAAATTTAATCTTTAATATATTGCTTTAGTCTACATTTAGTCCTTAAAAAGTGTTTGTGCTTTGTTATTAAGAATTGGAAATAATGTCATTTAACATTTGTTTACAGAAATGAACGTATATTTTAACATAGTGGATTTACTTTCACTCAACCATAACAGTAAATAACTATAGCCAATTTGGTACAATAGTTAAGGCAGCAGGCTAGTCACGTTTCAGGTCTCCAAACACACAAAAGCATACCTGGCTGTATGCTACAACTAAAGGGGAGATAAGCAACCCTGACCGAGAGCCCAGAATGCTATCTCAATTAATACGAGGCCCGATATAGACTCACAGATTTTCCAAAAGCCTTCCACACAGCTAAATTAGTAAACTGTTGTTTCCTGCAAAATTCCCCTCCCTTTGCCCCTCCTATAAGCTCTCCGGTAGGGGCCAATCATTAGCCACCTGTATTCTATTTTCTTCTCTGGCCCTGCTTCCAAAGCTGCTCCCTCCCCGTCACAGCCCTATGCATACGCACGTCAGGGACAGCCTCCCTCTGTTCTTCCTCACTGTTCCTTGACTCAGAAGCCCCCTGGTGGCTGACAGGCCTCTCTAGTCCCCACTCTGACTCCAAACACCTCCCAGAGTCTTCCTCAGCCTCCAGGGCAGTCCCATAGTGTTCATCACTGTCAGATTCCACCAACAACTCAGCCGGCTGCTGTTGGGTCATAACAGTCACCTCTTTCTTCACAGACCTAGTAGGCAATGGCAAACTAGTTTTGAAATTCTTGCTAAAACTTCAGGGACTTGACCAGGCAGTTGTCAGGGTCAAAATTAATTGAAGGTACAAAAAAAAGTGGCTATAATAATCTTAGGGCAGAATCAATGTTTACAACAGAAACTTATCCAGAAACATTGGTTCTGCACGTTTTCAGTGGCTATGGTTGTCCTTTCTTTTCCTTGCTCCCCCTCCCAATTTTCAAATTATTTGTATTGTCATCTCCAACTCCCAGGTTAATGGTTAAGTTTACCAAACAGATTTAGGCAAACTCCTCAAAGAGGAGCATATCATTCTGGTAGCATATCATTTTTAAAATTCCCTTTTTGGGAGAGGGGCGGTATATAAATTGAATAAATCTAATTTAAAATTGAGTACTAATATTTTGCATTGTAAAATAGAGATCAAAGTAAAAAGCTCAGTGAGGCATTGAGGCACATTCAAGTATAAATATCTTTTAAAGCAGGGGTCACAAATCTTTTGGATCTCAGGGACCACTAAATTCATAATTTTAAATCCCGCGGACCACTAATATGAATCCAGAGCGCCACTCGCTGAAGCACCTGGACTTCCAGTGATGGGATGGGGCCCCTTCAGGCATTTAGCTTGGCCACCTGTTTCTGCAAACTCACTCTCTCCTTCCCTCGCTGTCTCTCTCTCTCTCACACACACATTTCTTTCTGTCTCTCTCTTGTCTCTTTGTTTCTCCGTGTTTCTTTCTGCCTGTCTCATCTCTCTTTCTCATTCTTTCTGTCTCTCACCTCTCTCATCTCCTTCACTCTTCTCTCTTTCTGTCTGTTTCTCTCACTCTCATTTCTCTTTATCTCTCATCTCTCTCTCTCTCATTTCTCTCGTTCTGTCTGTCTCTCTTTTCTCTCCTCTCTCTTTCCTCCCCTCTCTTCCCCTCTCTCTCTCTGTAT
>JANHFJ010002039.1:52264-62849 GCA_032468195.1 Cerberus rynchops
TCTCCCTAAGGACTCGGGGCGGTTAACAGCCAGTAAAAACATAAAAATACAAAAATACAATTTAAAATCAATTAAGATAATTAAACCCAGGCCGTTAGATCATTTAGCTTATACAATCTTTCTGCAATTATCTCAATTTTTTCTCCCAATCCCACCTCAACGTAAGCTGTCTGATGCTTCTGATGGATTTGTCAGTTGATCTGAGTTATTTTTCATCTTCAAAATTAAGTGAACCCCATTGTGATCTTTCAACACATGTGGACCAAAAATGAAGTAAGAAACTTCAGGTGACCACTCTGTTCATGCAAAATATTATGTAGTTAAAAAAGAACAATGCACCTGTCCTTCGTTTTTCATTTTGTGAATTTGATGTAATTTGTAGCAATATTCAGATGGAAAATCTTGATAGATGGAAGAATGCATATCTTCAAAATTACCATTTTGGAGGATCTAGTCAAAGCTTTTATTTATCATTAATTTCTAGGATGTAGTTCAATAATTTAATTAATAACAATAAACTGTAGCATTAGTACATTAATATGCTTCCTTGCTGACCTGGAATTAATGGACATATTTTTACTGATGTACATGCATGTGTCTAAGGGTGTTTTTAATAATCCTTCTATTCTGAAAGCTTTGCATACCGGTCATTTATTTTAGGAGGTCCCAGAAAAAATATTTTGGCCCTTTATTTGGTTCTTATTCTCTAATTGCATTTTGTTATGCTGGTTAAAATGTTTGTGTAATTTTAAGTTGACAGTATACATATACACACAAAACCAGATAATACAAAGTTAGTAAGCCAGTAAAAACAGAGACATATTTATCAATTGAGAGTTCTCCACATTTGATCAGATTTTGCTTGTTTGTGATGTATTTGTTACAGAAACTGGCAACAAGACACAATTTCTTTTTAATTTATTTCAGCAGTTTATATGCTTCTGAATTCCAAAATAATTGTGAGTGGCCTATATTGAGTAAAATAGAAAGAAAACAACCACTGCCACTCCAAGTGAATGATGTCCGATTTCTTAACCACTGATACAACAAGAAAAACTGTTTTAATAGCAATCATCTCCTATGGCCAAGAAGGACCACTATACCACCAGTCCCCAAAACAGTCTGGTCACAGCTGAAAGTACCAGATCAGAATCATATATAGATCAAAGTACAAATATGCATCATATGGTCAAATAATGAAGCACTAAGTAACTGCTGGGGAAAATAGAGATGAAAATAATTAGCAAAATGTGACTTGAGGGATCAAAACTCATACAGAGATGATGAGGATGAGGATCATCATCAAAATAGCTGCCAACATACATATACACACCCAGAATTGATAATCATGCCCCAAATATGGCTTTATTTATGATTCTTATCTTCCCACGCTTAAATAAATCCTATTTACATAAAACCTATTTAATATTCTACAAATGAAAGATTAAAGATTT
The DNA here is from genome assembly GCA_032468195.1 of Cerberus rynchops. Lineage (NCBI taxonomy): Eukaryota > Metazoa > Chordata > Lepidosauria > Squamata > Homalopsidae > Cerberus > Cerberus rynchops. The sequence goes on from JANHFJ010002039.1 coordinate 53,719, forward strand.
ATTTACAAATTGGCAATCAAAACTTGGAATTGGCAAGAAAACAATTGTGCTTGGAAGTCTGAACGTTCACATTAAAAAAGCAATTATATCTACAAAGTATTCTCCGCAGTTCTCAAAAGACAGACAAACAATCTCTTTCCAGCGATAGAGATATAATTTAGGATGTGAAATAAAGTGAGCCAGACAAAATGAAGCAAGAAAACAGATGTTCAGGAAGTTCCTCCAAGCTTCTACATCACCTTTGCAAAAAGTGTGATCCAACAGTGGAATTTGGGTGCACATTCAAAACCTCCCACCTTTTTTATTTTTTACAATTGCTTGCAGATAGCAGCAAAAGGAAGAGGAATAAGTCTTGGCGGTGTGATGACTTTATGACCCTACTATAAATCACATCAAATAAATGGATGGCTAAGAATAATATATCAGATAGATCTGAGAGGCAGGGGACAGTCTTTAATGAACAAGAATGAACAGACCCATATGTAACAAATCATAAAATAAATCATCAAATGAATAAATAAAAATCCACTCCCATTATGCTGGAACTGGACTGGTCCTACTTTACCGATCATTAAGCAGATTTTAATTTGAAGGAGTTCCTGCCCAGTATTGAAACCCAAGCCTTTCTATTCCCTGAAGAAAATTACTCTGAAACCTCAAAGTTTTAAAAATATGGCTTGAGATATGTACACATAGAAGAGAATATTTGTAGCTCAGGGTTCAACTGTGGGGTCCTTGATGTTCTCTGTGCTTGATTGTTTTCTTGCAGATGTTTCATTATCCAACTAGATAACATCATCAGTGCCAGAGAGGGAGTGAGGTTTGCTCTCTATTTATATACTAGTGGCTTGCCATAACACGGGTAGGAGTGTTCTTGGTGGTTCCTTAATTAGGCTTTTGTTTACTGTTAGCTTCTTTGTCTGAGTTGGTACTCTGTTCATAAATGGAATTTGGATTCATCCAAATGCACAATTCAGAAACAAATTCCTAAGCAATGCTAATACATTCAAATGAGCTAGATGTCCTAAAATGTTCTGGATTTGTTGTGATAGTACTGACTGAGAATGGTGTTGATTACATTGGAACAGACTCATATGACGTCTAAATAAAATAGATACAATCAAGGCTGTTCTTTTTCACCCTTTTCAAAAGCATAATAATATTGGAAGGAATCCTTGAGAAATAGGATGCTTGGCATCCAAATAGTCACAGGGAAGTCAGGTGAGCCTTGTTAAGAAGACGGTCTACTGTAAAAGATGTTTTACTTGAATCAACACATTTCCAAGAGAGCAGAGTTCAATGAAAAGTCAGAGTTTGTATTGCATGGCAATTGTATTATTCTTTTCAAAAATTGTATCCTATTTTTCCAATAAGTGTTCAAATTGATTCAATGTGTATATGAAAGTATTTTCTCTCATTTTGTCTTCACAGCATCAATTCTGTCAGCTAGATGAAGTTGAGAGACAACAATTGGCCAAAGAGCAACATGAATGAATATGGATTTGTACCTGGGCCTTTCAGATCATGTCAACTTCAATCATGCCTTTACACACATACATACGTCTGGTTCCCATTGGAAGGAAACTGAACCTCCAAAAACGCCAATTTAGTGTGCAGTATTTTAACAAGGCATCTCCCGCAAGTAGAAACATGGGTGTGTGAGTATGTCTGAAATGCATTATAGGCAAGTTCCTGGAATGGGAGCATCTGGAAGGCATGTGCATCTGGCCTTCAAGCTTGTTTCCCTGCTGATTGCTCAAAAATATCCCATTTTATCATTCATTCTTAATCCATCTTCTTTAACAATGGTAACAGGTAAGATATTGCAACAAATCACATATGGGGAAGAGCATGACATACTTTTAATATTATTCCTGGGAAATAGCCATTAAGCTATAAATTATATGTTACTAATTTAAACCTGAATATGAGAATAGAATGTAATGAAATCAAATGTGTCACCTAGAAGTACAGAGATTATTTCCATACTTAAATCTGACTTTTACTGTTTGCTCATTCATATATCATGATGATTGTAGATGGCCAACAGGAAGGGAGTAGTAATTGGAAGGATTTTGCAAATCAGTCTACTTCAGTCTTACCCAAATGGGTGACCTCCAATTGTACTGAACTTCAGATTTCATAATTCCCAGATAGGAAGTTAATGCTCAGCACATACTCAACTGAGGATGGCTGTTGTAACTTTGTTTTTTATGAATCAAGTCAAACCTTTTGCGATATCTTTTGACACTATTCAGAAGATGTTAGGGTTAGGGTTAAACTGGATTTGCTTCTAAAATTTCTGAAAACTTAGTTTAGCTGCCACTGATATGAAAATATTAAACAATGATAGATTGAACATTTATTTTATTTTTATTTTATTCAGATTAAAAAGAACAATAAAATATATGCAGATGAAATGCAGGTGTTTGTTTTGCTTGGTAGGATTGGGCTTGCCTTCCCTTTAGTAGCAATTTACATGATCCTTTAACATAAAGTAACATAAAGTAACAGGCAAAGGACTCATGGAGTGAAGACTTCTGTTCTACATAAGCGTGGCTCTATCAGACATCAAATCAGCCCTTTATGAATATCACATCACCTGTAAACAATCTTAAATTTTTAATTATCTGTTCCAAGATAGGTGCCTGATTACCTGCGTTGCATGTTGCTTCATATCTTTTCAATTTAATTGTTTTATATGGAGGTGGAAAAATTATACCCTACAGAAAAGGAGCTTCAGAGGAAGAAAAGCTCTTTTAACATTTTTGTAGTTTAGGCGGACTGGGTAACAGCAGAAAACTGTTTTGAGTCATGCACTTTCCTGAAATAGGGCAAAAGGCATGTCCTCCATGTTGAAGCTTCTTCCTTTGACGTCTTACACAACCCTATACAATCTGGCTTTCCCTCAAGTTTTACAAAATCTATAATTTTAATAAAGGTTATAGGGATTGCTGTTTGCCATGCTACTTTACCCTGATATCCCTGTTCGGCAGACCACATAAGGGCTGCATTATTAAGGATGTGAATGCTTAAAATAATGACTGTGGGCCTCCAGCTTTCAATGCTGTCTACCCATACTGAATTATCAGTTTTTAATATTCTTTTAATAGATTATTTTTATTATGCATTATTCTGTACTTTTGACTGCTTTAATGCATTCTAACTTTATTTGAAGTTAATATGTTGAATAGCTTCATGTAAAAATAAACTGTGATAGCAACTACTTGTGAGAAATAATTATGTATATGTAACTCTAGATATATAACAGCCAACAATGAATATTGCTCTAGGGTTCCTATTCATATAGAGAAGGTTTTACACATTTAACAGTGAAGATATGATTATCAATGGAGAGACCCAAAAACCAAGTCAGCCTGAAATGTCTTGACTGGTGGGTAGGAAAATTTATGTTCAAGTGAATACTCATGTCCTCATTTGAACTCAGAAGGAGTGAAGGAACACAGATCAAAGATAATAAAAATAATACATCAGAGGTGAAATTCAAGAGGTTCTAGCAGGTTCAGTAGAACTGGTAGTGAATTTTCTAAGCAGTTCAGAGAACCGGTTGTTAAAAGAAATCTCCTTCATTTATTTTTTTTCATTTTATAGGGTTAATCCTGTCAGGAAGGCAGGAAAAAAACATTCTGGTATTTCTAGCCTAATCTTTATTGCCCTGCTTGCAGAAACTGCCTACTCAGTCACATGACCTCCCCAGCCACGCCCATCAAGCCACATTCATAGAACCAGTAGTAAAAAAATTTAAATTCCACCACTGGAATATATGCTTGTTGTTCTTAATGCAAAAGATTAAAAGGCAATTATTTTTGAAGCTGTTTATAAAAATATGATGCTGCAATTTATTTAATTGTAAATTTATTTTATAATTTTTGTGACTGATGGCTTTAAATTTCTGACTCATTGAAGGGAAAATGGCTACTGGTAGGAGGAACAAAATGTTCTTTGTATTTTATTCCTGTTAATTAGTGCTTGGGAATCCTAGGATGAAGAAGGAAGAGCATGGCTGAATGCTCAGGAAGGTAGCCATACATTTGGATTATCCCAGTAGTACAGTGTTTCTCAATCTTGGCAACTTTAAGATGTTTGGGCTTCAACTTCCATGGCTGGGGTGGGGAATTGTGGGAATTGAAGACCTTGCATCTTAAAAATGCCAAGGTTGGAAAGTACTGCACCAGGATGCACCCATATAAGGCCATGGAGGGACTCCTTTCTGCTTTCATGATTAAGCAATTTGAAATAAGAAATCCTTGGTGATTTTTTGCAAATACCCCAGAAATATATCGCTTATAAAATAATATATATAATATAAATCAGCTCCATTTTCTTTGAAATTTTCAGTAAATACAGTATTGATGCTAATGTGGAAAAATATACTTTTGTTGCAAGAGAAATGTCCCATGTGAATAAAGTCCCATAAAGAAGCAGTGGTTTAGTTATGAGATGACTAGGGTGGGTGTGTGTCAGTCCCTTGGAAGGGTTTTTTTCAATGGCACTGCCATAATAAAGGGATTATTGCCTTCCATATTTCCCTCTTGGCAGAATTTGAAAAAAAAAGATAGACTTTCAGAAGGAATTGATGCCAGTGTTTTTAACACAACAAAATAACAGAGTTGGAAGGCACGTGGGATATCTTCCAGTCCAATCCCCTACTTAAATAGGAGGCCCCATACCATTTCGGACAACTGGTTGTCTTCTTACACCCACAACTTCTGTAGACAAACTGTTCCACTGGTTAATTGCCAGGAAATTTCTCCTTATTTATAGCTTGGTCCTCTCCTTGATTAATTTCCACCCTTTGCTTCTTGTTCTGCCTTCTGATACTTTGGAAAATAAATTGAACCCCTCTTTTTGTTGTTTTTCTTTCTTTGTATTCAACAATAACTTTCTAGCTATCTGTTCCCAATTCAGCTTTAAAATCATCACTGGATATAAAAACAATGAATAATATTGTTTATAGCTCTCCAACAACATGGATATTTGGGCTGCTTGTTATAACAATATGTCCATGGAACAATATTTAAGAATATTGTTGAAGGTAAATGGAGAAGAGAATAAGAGGTATGGGTTAAAAGAACGATGTGTAGCAAGTTTATTTACCTGTGGCAGAAAAGTACATTGGATTGCTGCTTAATGGAATTTGAAATTTCACCTACTGGTCCATACAATACTAGTGATGAAAAGAGACAGGAAACACAAGTCACATGACAGATCTTAAATTTATGTCATGTCCATGTCTACTCATTCCCAGATTCAATCAAAGTGCTCTGTTTTGATCACTCAAATATTACATAATATGTGACTGACCAGGTTCTTTGAGAATAAATTGCCTTCATATGGAAATGTCTGAAAGTTAAGATATACAATGTTAGAAAGGTGTCTGCTCCTTTGTCAACTGATAGCAAGAATTGTATTTTATTTTTATTACATTTATCTCCCTACTTGAGTAGCAAAGACAGCTGATATATAATGAAATGTAATTTGGTTCTAAACATAGAACATAGACTCATAGGGCTGGAAAGGATCTTAGAGGTCTTCAAATCCAACTTCCTGGTCAAGGCTGGAGACCTTATACCATCCTGATCAAATGGTTGTCTAGTCCATGTTTGAAAACCTCCAGTGATGGAGGATACACAACTCCGGGAGGCAAGCTCTTCCATTGTTTAATTGTTCTCACTGTCAAAAAAATTGTCGCTACTTCTGGGTTGGATTTCTTTTTATCAAGCTTCCACCCATTGCTTCTTGTCCTACTCTTTGGTGCTTTTGAGAATAAGCCAAACCCCTCTTCTTTGTGACAGCCACTCAAGTATTGGAAGACAGTTATCATGTCCCTCCTAATCCTTCTGGCAAAGGATTAGGTGAAGATATGGCAAAAAAACAACAACAACCCCAAACCCATTACTATATCAGAGAATTATTTTTATTAATTAATGTAGTTAATTAGATATGCTTTGTAACAACCAAATGCCTTTTCTTTGAAAAATATACACAAACTTTTTTTTTTCATAAAGGCTATTGAATGAGCCATAGGCTACATTTGAATGATCACCAACCACAGATCTACTACCTATAGAAAATAAGATATTGTATATGAACAATCCTGCTGTTCTTCCATTTGTGCATCTTGTTGCTCATTCTTGAATCAAAGAACCAGTGAATGAGCAAAGAACAAATTTCAATTGACTGCATTATTGTAATTATACACAAATTATGTAGAGTACAGATGTGCATGCATTTGAAAAAAAAATCTTCCTAATATATATATATTTGTGTAATGTGAAAATCAGATGCAGCCTTCTGTAGTGTTCAATAAATAAATAAGAACCTATGAAATAAGGATACAGCTTTTAATTTCTAATGAATCTAAACTTAGCAAACTTTTAGTAAATAAGACAGGGTCTGGAAAGTTCAGTGAAATTCAGTCAATTTTTTTTAAAGAAATGTGTAAAGAAGGAAGTATTAAAAGCAAACATTGTTCAATTTTTTTCTACCAACCTATTACTACTAGACAGTCTAAAGTTCAGAATAGTAACATATTTTTAACAGGGAAAGGACAGATCCTGGTCCAAGCCTTTCTATCAGTTTCTGCTATATATAGAAAGTAAGGACCTCAAAAATGATAAAAGTTTCCTTTGAGCTGAGCTCAAATCCAAATGACTTCATAAACACGTCAGTTGATTTTATTTGGCAGCCATACAAACTCCATAGAAGTGGTTTGCTACTATTTTCTTCTGAGATGTTTACCAAATACTCAACCTCACCTAAAGCTCTCAGGGAATTATGGAGGTGCCTCATCCAAGTATTAATCATGTCCAGTCCTGCTTTTGATCACAGGGAGATTGACCTTTCCAACTACTTCTAGATGTTGCCAAATTTTCAGAATTGTCTAGACCACATGGAATCTGCATAGAAGGCATTCAGAAGAAAGAAGATTTGTTGAAGAAAAAATATGTAGGGTAAATGTAGCATTAGACCTTTCTCCTTCTCCTTCAGAAGAACATACACAATTGGGCTACCATTTGCACAAAAAGTAAAAGAAGAGAAATTAGTGTGACAAAGCATTGAAATACATAAGGCAGAGCCATATTTATTATGTTCATTTATTTACAGGTCCTCTCATTTCATATGCATGACTCTGGCCAGTTAACAATTAAAAACAGAATAAAAAGATAATGAAAAAAAAACCATGGATGCCTTACCTTCCCACATTATCTCTTTTGATATTAATGTAGTTCTACTTCATAGAGAAAAATAATAATAATAATTTAGAGATTAAAAAAAATTAAACAAAGAGAAAGGAAGCTTTGTGCTATGAATAGGGAATGGCAAAAGAGTGTCCCCTGGAAGAAGTGAGTCTTGAAAAGCACAAGATTCTAGGGTTGAGGATAATTCATTGGCTTAATGCGCTATTCTTGGATCAGTTACAAGATTTTCTTGAAACAACAACACAACCAGCAACTATTAACCAGTGGAGATCAAGACAGCCTGGCAACTTAGTATTAAATTATTATCCAGGACACCAACTAGCTTTAGAGAGAAGATGATTGGGTCAGGGATCCAAGTAATAGATCCATAGCAAACAAAACTCCAGGTGGTGGATTCAAATGATAGTTTTATTGGAAATATCATATTGGCACATATCTGTTGAAAACTGATTCTGAGGGTTCCCACGGTTTTCACCTACTTAAAAGAAAGTTTTCCCACCTTCTCAAAACAATCAATCACATAGTCCAATCACAGCTCAGTCTGATTGTCTGATGACATCCCCCTCCTTCTTCCAACCAGATGTGAGAATGTCCTTGATTCCCAAGACAAAATATGTTGTTTTGGCTACAGAGTACTAACTATCTCAATTCCCCCTTCCCTATCCCTCAGCTCCAGTGTGGCAAATGAAGCTTCAAGATGGCTTCTGTCAGGTCAGTTTCAAGATTGGCAGATTGGCAGGTTCTTCGGCCATTTCTGAGTAAGGACTGTCATTAAATTGCAGGAAATGGTGAACATCTGTTCTGAAGAACTTAAGACAGCTTAATAGGATTCATAATTCGTTTGTTTGCTTTTAGCTTGGGAGATATATTGAGGTATACAGTATTATAAATACCTGAAGTAAAAGATTTATTGCATTGGCATTCCTTATTTTCTGTGATTTCACCTTTCAAAACTTTATAGTCATCATCATCACCATCCATCTCCATGCAGCTTTAACAGCTATAAATTAAAGTTTTAAACTATTTCCAATATAATTTATTACCCAAAACTGATGGAACAGAGCCATTGATGATCATTTCACATGTATCACAGAAGGAAACAAAGAGCTTTTATTGCCACAAAATGAGACCAGGCAATTGTGTTGGAAATGATTAGATGAGATAATATTTCTCTTTCTAGTATTTTCCTGCTTTGAGAAATATTGTGTGAGCTTAATTTACTTTTCTCATTCATTAAAAAATTGGTCTTAATGCCTTCAAAAGGCTGGACAATTTGGAATAAATCAAACTGAGCTTTGCTTTCATCATCCTTGGAGAGAATGTATACTTATAATTAAGTTGTCCTTTGGGGTGCATAGATCTCAGTATGGCTGACATAAAGGGAGAATTGGATCTGTCTGTCTGTTTTGAGTCTGGACCAGCTTCATGTGGCTTTATTTATAATTCTGTTGTATCATTTCCCCCTAAATCTGAATTCATTTATAAAAAAGTAAACATTTATGTTTTAATATCTTTCTGAATTTATTTACTGGCAAAATAAAAAAAGGAGAAGGTATTCTGAAATATTTCTATTTAAATAAGATTATCATATATCACTATATTCCACAAGATTTTCTGGTCATAGATACCAGACATTACAGCTAATTGGAATGTCCTAAATGAAACTTCAAGATACTTTAAGATTTTATTTACTTTTTTCCTGCTATGCCATTCTAATTTTCTTCTTTCTTTTTTTTAAAGAAAAAAATCAATATTTCTTAATAAATAAGTTGTTTCCATTCTCATCTAATTCTATCACCTCCTTGAGTGACAGAGATTAGGTTAGTTTTCACTCTCTGAAGGCAAACACAGAAAGAATGAAGAATAGCTTCTTTCCACAGGCAATACGGTCACTAAATCAGACACCAC
>JANHFJ010002039.1:87799-101064 GCA_032468195.1 Cerberus rynchops
AGTATATTCAAAAGAAATATGGGACAACGAAGTTCCATTTGGCTTATGAATAGTTTTATGATATTTTTAATTTTATATTGTAATTGTTTTCTGTAGTTGAGTTAAAGTGTTTTGAATTGGTTAATTTAAGTAGTGGGGTTTTTGTTATCTAGCTTAAGTTTGTTTTTGTTTTTTTTATGTAACCCTGGGTGTAGCTCTGGGAAGTGGGGGGGAGGGTTTTGGGGGTGGCCACTTGGCCAATAAAGAATTCTATACAGCTACTGTTAATTATTACTTAATTATGAGTCTACTTGAAACCAATAGATCAGATCATAATATGACTAATCTTGAATTCAATCAATTCTGAGTTAAATATGCTAATATCTGGATTCAGCCCAGGTTATGAATCTAAGCAATAAATCTAAATCGTATTTGCAAAATACTATCGAGGGCTATGCCACCCCACAAATTCATCCAAAGTATTGGTCAAACTATTCCAGCACCATAATTCTCTAGGATTATCCAAAAATCTCAAACGATAGAAGCAACACATCATGTTTTTTGCTCTTCCTTTTTTAAGTTAAATAAATTAAGTCACTTAAGACTCCTGCTGATTGAAGCAACATGTAAAGCATGCAAAACATGTAGATAAAATAAATGTGTTTTTCCCCCTTTATAAATTGGTCCATATGCTCATGGCATCTTACAGTGAGACAGGAACAAAGGTTTCCTTGCTTAACAGATCTTTAGTTTCAACTGATCATTTATTTTGGAAACTTTCCAGGGAATGCCTTAAAATATGAATTAAATTAAACCAATGTAGAACTCAGGATCCATGTGAAGAACATAATGGCTTTCCTGATCAGACAAATGACCTCATAATGGGCAACAAAATACATGGAGAAATTTCACAATTCTGGATAGGAGGATGAAGACCTTCTCCCATGTAATTTCTCAGCAGCTGATATTTCAGATTTTCTGATATTATAGGAGAACTATATCGGGCTATGGAAATTTAAATGCAGGAGAGTCTGGAAGGACCTTTTCAAACTATCTCTGTCAAGGACCTAGGTGTGCTTATCTCTGACGATCTCTGCTCCAAAGTTGATTGTAACAGCATTGCCAAAAAAAGCATTAAGAGCTGTAAATTTAATTTTGCGCAGATTTTTTTCTGGAAACATTGTATTGTTAATTAGAGTTTATAAATCTTATGCTAGACCAATCTTGCAGTATTGTTCAACTGTTTGGAATCCCTGCCATATATCTGATATCAGTACAATTGAGCGGGTCCAGAAGTACTTCACGAGAAAAGTCTTGCACTCTTCTGTACATAATAGAATTCCTTATTCTACTAGGCTCCACATTCTCAGTCTGGATAACTTAGAACTACACCGCTTGCAGTCAGTCATAGGTATTGCATATAAAATTATATGCAGTAATGTTTTTACCTGTAAATGACTTTTTTTTGTTTTAATCATAATAATACACATGCTAACAACCGCTTGAGTGTAAATCATTCCAAACTTGACTATAAAAAATATGACTTTTGTAATAGAGTTGTGAAAGTCTGGAATGCTCTACCTGAGTCAGTTGTATCTGCTACAAATGTTTATAGTTTAAGTTACAAATTGACTTCCATGGACCTTACACCATACCCAAGTGGACAATAGAACAAATGTGCCTATCATCCCTGTCATTGTATTTTCTTATTTTTCTTATTCTTGCATCTATTTTTACTCATTGTTTGATTGTTTTGTATTGTTATTGTTTGACAAATTCTAATAAATGAAAAAATAAAAATATTCTACATCTACCTAGAAGAAGCTGTGCCTTATTTCAGCTTCATCTCCAGATTATTTGGAACATAGGTTTCCTATGAAATGTCATGCTGAATTTTTTCTTTATTTCATAAGTATCATATCATGTGATATCCAGCTTAAGGAAATCACATGATAAAGAGAGCCTGTGTCACAAAATATATGCAGCTATAAACACTTGTCTCTTTTGTATTTGGGTGTTTGATATTTTCCATCCCAAATATAACAGCAAACACCTAAGGAGTACATACAAGACTATCTTGCTCAAATTAGGTATTAATTAAGCACAAATCCAGAAAGCTATCACTTCTTTAACTATGCAATCCTAAGCAAGGACACATATTGGCTTTTCAAATCCAGCAGCATTTCAGGATCCATTTTGTTCCATCTGTTGTACAACTTGTTTTCTGTGCTACAAAAATAGACTGTTAGACAATATTAGTATACAAGCAGATGATCGTTTATGGATAAAAAGCAATTATTTTGGCTTTTAAAGATTTTCCACATGCCATTTTTTAAAAAAGTTATTTGTACAGTAAAATATTTCTATGTTTATCTAAAACAACACATGTAATTTTGAGAAATTAGGAATACTTTAGTGTTACAGTTGGGTAAACAGATTCTTTTTAAAAATGCAACTGAATTGAGTACAAAGTCTTGTTTCACTCCAAAGATGAATAACCTTTAGATTTTTGTTGTTGTTAAGAAGAGTAATATAAACACCGCATACCGCTGCTTTCCATGGAAAATGACGAAATTCAATGTCCATTGCACTTTGTTAATATTGACATGTTTGACCAGACAAAATATGCATGACTTTGCCAAGAATTTAAAAAAGATTCCAAGTTAAGCATCCGATCTGCGGAGATGCAGATTTGATGAATAGCTTCAAGCTAGTAATTTCAACTTTTGGTACAATATGCTGACATGTATGTATATCTGAATATGTAAGTGGGTGTGTGAGAAAATTATATACCTATATAACTTTGTGTGCTTATTATTTAACTTTGTTCGTTTTTGTTTGGAGACAGAGAAATCTAAAATCTAATGAATAATTCCTTCAAAATGTGTATTTGATTTGAACAAATATTTAGCTACTGAAGTGACCTCCTTTTTTATGCATAAGTGTATTTTTCAGCCATATAATGTTTTTTCAGGACAGATGCAAAATTTTTATTGAATTTGAAGCAGATGTTACTTCAATTATTCCTGCATTTGAGTTATTACTTTTATTGATAGCTTTCTTTCAGGATGACTTTCATAAATTACAGCATCCTCCATCTGTGGGGAGAATAGAAGAACAAAAAGGGAGAAATGTCTTTGGCAAACATTTTTGAATATAGGAACAGATCTTGGAGGTCTCCTAATCCAACCCCTGCTAAGCAGGAAATCGGTTGTAAAACATATTTTCTACACTGGATGAAGATAATAAAAGAATACAATGTTTGACAATAACTTAAATTATCATACCTGCTAGTTAATGCGAATTGAAATTTAAAAAATGGCAAAGAAATCCAAATAGGAAAATAAAACTAAAATTATAAATGCAAAATAGCTGTGAGATAACAGACTGCCCTCAAAATAACCAGTACTTGTGCTGCTGTTGTCTTGTTCCATTAAGTCCTCTCCCTAGTCAGCATAGCACTTGTAGATTATAAAAATTGAGGGTGTTGGAGTTCAGGGAAGGCAGTGAATGCTTTTGTGAAGCAGTCTAAAGCAAATAGAAAAAGATACTCCTGTCCAGCAGTAAGACTCACAAAGAGTAGTAATTGGAGTAGTAGTAGTAGTAGGTGGTGTAGTAGAAGAGGGAAAGAGTGAGTAATGACCAGTGAATGCTAGGCTTTGAGTGTGTGTGTGTGTGTGTGTGTGTGTGTGTGTGTGTGTGTGTGCACGCGCGCATAAGGATCTGTGTGGTTATGTTGGCTTTCTTGGGTTTGGAACCCACTGACTTGGGTGCATGTAAAAGAACCAGTGACAGAAGGACATGCAAGTTTAACTGAGGCACATTGGAGCACATAGTCTGAATTTTATTTATATGCTGTTATAATTTGGCATAGTGGTCAATGACCAAGAAAGCTTGAAGATCAGGAGGACAGATGTTGGGAAAAGGACAAATTCCATACTGGTAATTATTAAGGAATTCAGAATTCAAAATAAAATTCTCATGCCATTAAACTTACAATATATCATATCTATGAGACAGACATCTTGAGTACTTTATCATGCCCAATTTTGATTATCACATCACAAAGAAATGTGCTAAATATCTTATACATGGGGAGAACATACCAATGTTAAAAAATAAAACCCATAGGCATGATATTAAACTAGGTATATTAAACTAGACAACACTTTTTCTTCCATAGAATACTAGATTCAGAATTACCTTGTGAATAGTTCAGGAATAGCAATGAAGTATCACTGGTATTTGATAGTGGATAAATTGTCAAAAATGCAATGGAATTTCAAATATTTGCTGGAAATGTAATCAACATTTCTTCATCTTTGGTGAACATGTAGGAAAGCTAGAAAATGTTGGAATGGAATAGATATTTTGATTCAGAAGATTTTAAAAATAAATGTACAATTGAAACCGGAGGGTTTTTCTTCTTTTGAGGTTAATGGACAAAATGGACAGATTGAAAGATATTATGTAACTTTGTTTTTATATATAATAATAGTAGCAAGACTTTATGCTCAAAAGTGGAAGAACTTACAGATCAATATCTATAATGGAAGGATGGATGATACAGCTGATGGCATTGTCGGAGATGGTGAAATTTACAGCTTTGATTAAAGACGTTGATCAACTTTATTTCTATCTGGAAGCCACTTTGGGACTTTTGCAAGAAACTGAAAAAAAATAAGTTTGGGATTTTATGATTAGAATTATAGAGGATTATAGAAATAAGATATTGTGAACTTTAAGAGTCTGATGTATTTTTTATTGCTATCTGTACCAAATAAAGTCAGATGTCATTTTTTTCTATTACCTTTACTTTTTCTTTCTTTTTTCTTTTCACACTTCTAATTTTGTTCCTGACATTTCTTTTGTTTCTTTTTTTCTTGCATATTTATCTCTTATTTTTGATTTTTTGTTTTTTGAAATTCAATGAAGTTATACAATAGTTCAGGAACAGCACATACACAAATTGAAATTTCCCATCACAAATATATCAAGTTATCTAAGCCATCAGAAATGTAAGAGCCTATGGAATTTAGCCTGAGCTAAATGTTTAAACCAGGGGTGTCAAACTCAGGGCCCGGGTGCTTAGATCTGGCCCATGGGCCACCCTGAAAACAGGCTGGCCTGCGGTGCCTCTGTCAGTGAAAATGGAGCTTGGGAGGGCCACCTGCCCCTGACCACAGGTGCCCCCAACATAAGTGACATTGACCTGGCCATGCCCATTCCAGTCCCCCAAGGTCAAACAAAACCCTGATGTGGACTTCAATGAAATTGAGTTTGACACCCCTGGTTTAAACAGTCAGGTCAGACAGAGTGGAAATGTTAATAATAAGGATTTTGTTTTCTTTAATGTAGTTAAAGGTTGGAGTTTAAAAGTACAGGTAGTTCTCTGCCTATGACCACAACTGAGCCCAAAATTTCTGTTGCTAAATGAGACAATTGTTAAGTGAATTTTGGCCCATTTTATGACCTTTCTTTCCCCAATTGCTAAGTGACTCATTGCAGCTGTTAAATTAGTAACATGGTTGTTAAATGAATCTGATTTCCCCATTGACTTTGTTTGTCAGAAGGCTTCAAAAGATAATCATATGACCATGGGACACTGCAGCCATCATAAATATGAACTGGTTGCCAGGCATCTGAATTCTGATCACATGACCATGAGGATTCTGCAAAGGTCATAAGTGTAAAAAACGGTTATAAGTCACTTTTTTTCAATGTTGTTGTAACTTCAAACACTCTCTAAATGAACGGTTGTTAGTTGAGGACTATCTGTACAGCTAAGAACATTGGGATTAGCCAATACTACATGGTTGGTTTATGGGTTGATTTGTTAAAAGAATCATGAACAAGGGGTATATGGGTAATAAACATTTCTTTTCAGATAATTTTAGTGTGTTCATAATAACTATGTTATTGAACTCTTGGTTTTTTAGCATTTGTATATGAGCTTTTTTTTTTTAAAAAAAGTAAATTTTAACAGGGCATCATTGGGTATGAAATACAATGGTTATTTTATAAAGCTGTGGAAGACACTTGAAATGATTCCTTGTAAAGCACTGAAATGTGGAGGGAGTTTGGCATAATTCTTTCAAGAGTTTTCTAAGTTGTCTGTCTATGCATCTGCATTATAAACAACATTGTTTCTCAGAATGATCATGGACTGGTTGCCAATTGCCCCACAAAAGAAGATTTGTGAAGCTTGTGGCTCCTTCAGTGAGGTGAGGAAAAGTGCTTCAAATGATTTACACAATATTGTCATATAATGTAACATCAGTGGATCTGTGTTAATGTTGAGCAAATTAATTCTCCTGCAATGTTTTCCTACCCATTTTCATTCAACCTTAGGAGGAAAAAATAATCCTATTTCAAAAGAGAAGTTTGGAGATTGTCAGCTGCCTGACACTTGCTTGTGCTTACACTTGCTTGTGCTTCACTACCATGTGGTATAGTCTTTCATGAACTCTGGGGAGGGTGGTGGATGGGAGAGAAAATGCTTGAGGGGAAAAGAAAACAACTTCTATATCTCCCTGAGACACTGCCTCAAGATCACCAGGTTGGAAGAAGAAGGCAGCTGCATACCAACCTATGCTTGAACTGACCATTCTGAAAACATCTTGCTTGAACCTGATTGGTCATGGGGGGTAGTCCCTAGGGAGAGGGGACGGTATATAAATCTAAATAATAAATAAATAAATAAATAAATAAATAAATAAATAAATAAATAAATAAATAAATAAATAGTGATGGGAGGGAAATAAAGGAGGGAAAAATTGAACGTAGGGATTTTGGTATATGATTCTCAGTTCTAGCTATGCATTACTGCAAAAAACTTGACTTCTAATAAAACTATATCTTTCTCAACAAATGGAGTGACAGTTTCTAATTAGTGGCTTAAGCTGTGGCAGGTCTGAC
This sequence comes from Cerberus rynchops, assembly GCA_032468195.1. NCBI lineage: Eukaryota > Metazoa > Chordata > Lepidosauria > Squamata > Homalopsidae > Cerberus > Cerberus rynchops. The sequence continues at coordinate 94,697 of JANHFJ010002039.1, forward strand.
ATAGATATTCTCATAGGTGGAATGTAAGGCCCTTGGACTGGTGGTGCTCAAGAAGTGTCTTTCATCTCTTCAGCAGCTCACATCCTCCTTGTCTTTCATCGTTTCAATTAAAATCAAGGATTGGCAGCATGAGGAAACTTCTCTCATTAGGTTCCCCCCCACCATAGGAATGATATTCTTACTAAAGTAGAGTCCTGCCCCTGAGATATTATTGAAGAATTGTTCTTTCCCTTGAGAAATTAAGAGAAATTGTCCTCCAAATTACTCCGCACACAGATTTGGTGGATACCTTTGAAAGGCTATTTGTACCCAGCTTGATTGCATAGCTGACATGAATAGTAGTGATTGTGTTCCCTCTTCGTATCAATTGCTAGGGAGCATAAATAGGATGATATTGTTGCTTTTGTGTCCTGTTTCCTGGCCACTGAAAACAGGGTCCTGATTCATTTTGATTCAGTGCAATTAAACATATTCTATGCTTTTTTATTTCTATCTGCAATTTCCTCAGTTTTCCAGGTTTCTATAAAGCTTCAAGGTTTATTGCTGAGTTGCTTTCCATAAGAGCCATCATCTAATGATTTTTTTATGCACAGGATGCTCATGAGAAGGCCTGCAAATAACACTATAAATAATTTCTTTGCTGCAATTTAGTATTTATCCTAATTTTTGCAAGCAGATCTGAGAACCCTAGTCAAGAAACAGTACTGCTACTTTAAGTCAGCCTATCTCCTATTTACATAGTGTGTATGCAAATATCTTAAGTGTTTTGATGTGAAGGACTCTATAGCCAGAAATGTTATCCAGAACGTTGTACAATATATTAACAAAATGCTCCAATTTTGAAATTTCATTTTAAAGGATTTGCATGTATATGATTTCTTTTGAAATCATATACATGTCACTGATAATGAAATAAAACATGCTTTATTTCAAGGCACCAACCTGTTGGTTCCAAAAGATTATATTATTATGACTTGCTTCATTATAATGCTATTTGATCATCTGGTATATAAAAAATTGAATACTGTTTTGATTACTGTGTATGATAATAGTAATTATTCCTGTTATTTATCAAGTTCAGGGGTGAATGATGATGTCCTTTTTCTCCAAATAAGTAACACACCTCCCAAAATGCACAAATAGATAAAATGTGGTTGTGTCAGCAGATCTGGAAGAACTCAAAGGTTTATAGAATTGATTTGGGCCAAAGGAATGGAATGCAAATTTAAGTATTTAATTAGAAGTTATGCCCAACCTATTGCAACAATAAAAAAGGAACATTCCCGTAATGCAACATTTCATCGTAAATATGATTTGCATGTTATCTTTAATAATCACTAACATCTGGTATTCTTCATATTATAATAGTGGATTCATTGGTTAAATCAGTGCCTATCGATGTACATATTTCCCCTTTTCTCCCCTCTTCTTAGTTTGCATTTTTAGCTTGTATTTTTATTTTTTAATTTTTATTTCTTCTTTAAGATTAATGATTATTTTGCTGAAAAATAATAGAAAAGGTGGAGGAGAAAGAGGAAGAGAGCTACAGAAGATGGGGTAAAAGAAAAGGAAGGAAGGAAGGAAGGAAGGAAGGAAGGAAGGAAGGAAGGAAGGAAGGAAGGAAGGAAGGAAGGAAGGAAGGAAAAATAAAAGTATGCCCAGCCACATAAATATATATTATTGGCAATCATAAATAGTAATGATTTTGATGGCAATATCTCCCCTCATCATATATCCTGGCATAATACCCCTGTAAAATTTCTTGGCTTACTACATACAAACAAATGCTACTGTTTTTCCAACAGGAATAGAACTTGGCCCTCTGAAGTAAAGAAATATAATATTTGGTATTTTTGGTAGAACATTCTAAATTGGTAAAGGTCAAGAATTCCCAGTACACTTCACAATTTAACTAGTTTTGTTAAAGAGAAAGAATTGGTAGCACATTCTACATGCTTCTATATAAAAACCTGAACATCAACACAATCAAAAGTTATTCCATCTTTCTCTGTTTAATCAATTTTATCAGATAAACAAAAAATATAGTAGAGAGAATGGAAGATTATTGTTTGCGGGGGGGGGCGCAGTTATAAAGCATGCACAAGAGTGATTTCATAACAATATGAATGTACAATATCTCCCACAATTATTGTGGGCCCAGGTCACATTACCTAGAGATCAACAGTAGTCAGAAAGAAAAAGACCAGTGAATAAAATTAAATGGGAGCAGTAAGAGTTAGATTGTTAAGGTCACGCAATGACCATAGTCACATTGCACTTGTGTCAGAAGTGCCAAGGCACTTCCGGGTTGAAAGGATTAGCTGGTCACATCACTACTGCCCAGGGGATGCCCATTTGGGGGGGCTTCTTTCATGTCTCTGAAAGAAGCTGGAGTGAAGGACAAGAGCTCAGCACTCAGGTCTCAAACGTGGGCTTGCTAACCTTCAACCCAGCATCTTAACCACATGAACCACAGTGCTCCTTATGAGCATAGTAATGGTTAGGATTGACGGGAGTTACACTTTAGTGAAATATGGAGGATATCATATGGGTCACCATTATTATACTACTTGATATTCAACATTGCAAGATCCTGTTTGGTTAGATAGACCATCCTTAAAAACAACATTTCTTATATGTATTTTATTTATAACCCCTAAGAAACCCAGAAGAATACCTGATTCCCAATTAGGATATGTAGCCAAAATTAACGGTAGAATATCTTCATATAACTTACAGCAATATATGGTTTATCCTAGACATTTATCTCCTCATTAAAAGGTCACTGTACTGTGCTTTTAAAATACAAAGGAAATATGGAAAATGTGTATGTGTATCTCTACACATACCTATCTAGTAATAGGTCACCTGCTTTTCTATTGTAATGCAACTGTTTAAAACATGCAAAGGAATCCAGCAAAGTATTTCACCAGTTCTGACAAAGGATGCTTCTGATCTAAAATGCCTTTCCACTGAATTAAGGAAAAAATGAAGTACACAGATTCATTGAGCAGCAATGGCTGGAAGTGAAATGACTTCCTCCATTTTTTTTTCATCTTAACATTCCAGAGATGTCTACCTTGATGAAAAGAAGCAGAGTCTGTAAGAAGGGAAAAGGAACAACAATCTGCATTTTGTCACTTCAATAGATGACTCACCGTTGGCCTCTGTGACTAATTCTTTTTTCACAGAACAGTCTGTTAGGCAAGAAACTGAAGGAAGAAACAGCTGGGCCAGAACTATTTTTATAACTAATACCATATGGAGAGCCTCACTAGTTTTCCTATTGGGCTAAGGAATTACTTGTTTTGTTTTCTTAGCGTTGTTGCTATTGCTTGGGTCAGAAGGGCTATGACTTCTTCCATTATTAGACCTCTTTTTATTTTTATGTCTATGATTAACTAATGATTCTAAGTCCAAAAGGGCAGCATATAACAGTTTTATAGAGTTGATGACCAATGATCCTATTCCTTCTGCTACATTCAACCTTGTCTCTTATTTGCCAGCTCTTTGGTCATTGTTTTATTTTCCTCCTGTTGTTTTCCATGTCTTCTATTCTGCACAAAGGCTACTTTGGCTTCAGAATGATTCATGTAGCTAACTTCACTCAAGCAACCTGCTACTCCATAAGTGTATTGGACTCCAAATTCCGTCAGCCTCGTCCAGCATGGCTAAATTCACAGCAACTATAGTGGCTTTGACAAGAAGGCAAATGTGATTGTTGGAAGCATTAAGGAAAAGATTTTAAATTAAGATTGGTAGATTTTTGTTCCTTATCAGGTACATTATATACCCAAAATATGGAGCATTATTTGAAGAAGTATGGCTACGTCAATCAGCACTCAAAAAAGGGAGTATTTTTAACATTAGAAAGATTACTTCTGTTTACATCTGGTTCCTATTGGTTTATAAGCTGGTTCTTTATCAGTGTAATGGAAAAAGTGATAATATTACATGATGTGATCACATTTTAAACATTGGGTTACAAAGTAGACTAAATTCTTTCACTTTTGATTGTTTAGTTTTTGTTATTTAAATTCTGTGAACCACCCAGAGTCAAATATGTGAGATGGTGGCTATACAAATTTAATAAATAACAAATATAAAATAGATATTTTTGTTTCTTTAGTTCTACTTTTTTCTGCTTTTTTCCCTTCCTGTCCTTATGTATATTAAAGTGAAAATTTTAAACAAATGCAAGGAGCAGTTCTCTTAGAATATTTTTAGCTCTTTGCTTTTCAAAACTCCAGTGACAATAGAGATGGAGACATACTGCACTAAAACATCATTTATGCTAGCTTTCCCACATAGAAAGCATGACCAGATGAACTGATTCTAATGTATTTGTTTGTTTGTTAAGGCTTTGTTAACAGAATCTTGCAGAATCCCCTATTGCCTGATTAGTTAGATTCCTTTCTGAGTTTCTTTCTCTGGCTGTAAAGCATTTGTAGGGGATGTCCTCCTTTAAGTGATAGTTCATCTTCTTCCCATTATCCCCAAGGTCATTACAATTTACAGGTTGGAAATTGCAGGAAAGTGTGATATTTTTCTCTACATGACTCTATTTAGTTGTTCTTCATTTCATTTTTAACATGCTACTTAATCACCATGCATTAATGGGTAGAGATTTGGTTTAATAACATTTTACAGATATTTTGTATGGCAAGAACTCTACCATGAAAGAAAATTTTAAAAAAAGCTCAAATTCAGTATTTTGGCACAATGATATGGGAAATACAGATGACTGCAATGAAATACAGACTACATTTTCGGTAACAAAAATGGATGATTTTTTATTTTTATTCTAAAACTTGCTGTGTCCTATTAATTTTGTATCTATTTTTATTTTACATTTTTTTCCAAAATTAACATTATTACACCTATAGCAATTTCTGCCTGTCTGTCTCTGTCTCTCTCTAATATCTATCTAAGTGATACATTCTCAAAGTTAATAATTTTAAATAGGGCAAATAATAAAAAGAAAGAAAGGCATGGGAAATAAACATAAGCAGAACAAAAAAACTATTGGCAAACAGATACCACATTTTAAAATAGTATTGTTGTTACAGTTTAATAAAAAAAGCTGTCAGAATTGGAGAAGCAGATGAGTGTGCTTAGTTCATATGAAAATAATGAAAACTTGGAGACATTATAAACTTCCTTAAATTTAGCTCTCTGGAGAAGTCCACAGTGCCAGAAGAAATGAAAAGAAAGGGGAGAATAAAACAAGGTAAATGAAGTCAAATTACAATGGCAATGGGTGCACTGTTGAAAGACCTAAAGAGTCAAGTTGGGGCCTGTTCATCCTGGAGAAAATCTATCTCTACGATTGCTAAGGGTCAACACTATCTTGAGAGCACAAAATCAATTAATCAAAGTTCATAAGAATGAAGATTGATCAACTCAAAAACTGGAGGCACTGTTACAAGAAATGAGGAGAAAGCACCTCCCTACAAGGAAAACAGTCAAATTAAGCAAGCACAGTGGAGGAGAGTCCTAAAAATCAGAATTGTAAAACATATTTTACCTTATTGGAATTTAAAAAAGAAAGAAAGCTTGATGGCCCTCACACAGCAAACAGCATGAGACTTGCTTGTTTTGTTGCAGCAAAATACTGCAGAACAAAAAATAGGGCAGGACAGAGGGCATGCAGCTGTGCCCTGAATGAAAAAAAGAAACATTAAAAAAAATAGGGATTGTTGATTCAAAATTACAAGAAACCAAACAAATGTGTATGCCAGGAACATAGGCCAAGGATGTGGAACAAATTCCAAGACTTATCAAAGTCACTGACAGTTATCCTTTCTTGATAATCAATACATGGACAAACTGTATTGCAAAGAACAGCTGCAATCATATAAAAGATTAATTTTGGTTATCTTGGGGAAAAAATGAAAGCACATTGGGGTTCAGATTGTATTCTCATTGATTGCTAAGATCCATGGAAAAAGAAGGGAGAAACAAAATAAAAAATAGATGTGTAAATAGTTACTCAAATAGCATCAGTGGGAGAAATTTGATTTTTGGACTCATGTTCAGAATTATCTGATGATGCTAGTGTGGTCTGGGTTTCAGTTCAGCCAGACCAATAGAACTGTGTTTGGATGAAGTATGGCAAGTTTGAAACTTAAACTTAAATTCAGGATTTAATGGGAATCTATTACACTAAGTGAAAAATCATGAAGAACATTGGCTTCAGAGTCATGAAGTCTTGTTGTCCATACATTACTGTTCAGATTACAGCAAATAAGTAAAGAAAGAAAAGACAAAGTTAATATATATATATATTCAAGTCACACTTCTTGCCCTGACTTGAAGCAGAAGGCACCAGCCTGAAGATGGCGAGTGGGATCTCGCCGAAACGTTGC
>JANHFJ010002039.1:144621-158336 GCA_032468195.1 Cerberus rynchops
GGCGGACGCACAGACCAAAGATGGCCACTCTAGCTCCGCCCCTTCTTGCTACAGATGAAAACGTAATCTATTTTGTGAATAGCCCTCGTATAAGCTTAGACTTACATTGTTGCTGTGGTTCAGTTACTAAGTTGTATTTGACCCTTTATGACTCCATGGACCATAGCACACCAGGCTCCCCTGTCCTGCACTGTCTCCCAGAGTTTGCCCAAATTCATGCTCAATGACACCACATAACCATCTCATCCTCTGCCATCCCCTTTCTTTTGCCAAGACTTACACAGGCAAGCATAAAGTCATAGGCTGGGACTAAATCTGGGGCAAGAATGTTTCCAGCATTGTCAGCTGGAAAAGCAGAAAGCTGGTTTCCTGCAAGACCAGTGTAGAACCTGTCCAGACATAAGAGAACAAAAGAGCTATGCATAAATTGGCCAGGTTATGAGACTTTTTTAAAAAAAAGAACCAATTCATTATGAATTGGGTAACAGTAGATTACTAAGACGGTGACAGCAAATCTCTGCACCATGCCAGGAACATTCAAGAGTGTTTTTAAACAGTGAGTGGTGATAATCGCGAAGGAGACATATGATGATTATTAAATGCCAAAGGGACATCTCACCACAATCTACAAACCAATGAAGTGAACCGCCTCTCGAAAAATGGAGACAAGTTCAGGGTTATCCATGTTACTCTTGAATAAACAACCCGCACCCCTACACCAATAGAGATTTTATTACAAAGAGAGGATCCAATTGTGAGGAACAACTTTATTCATACGGAAAGAATTAGGTGTCGCCATCGTGAAGTAGAGAATTTTGTCAGGAGAAGCAAAGTAAACACTTAGGCAGCCCTTGGTATTTCCCTGCCCTTTGCATGATACCAAAAGAATGAGATTGCCCCCCTCCCTCCTGCCCACACAAATGCTTTATCATCCCCCAACCTGACAGAGATTTTATTAGAAGAGATGAGAGTTGTGGCTAAGATCCAATTGTGAGGAACAACTTTATTCATATGGAAAGCATTAGGTGTCTCCATCGCAAAGTAGAGAATTTTGTCAGGTGAAGCAAGGTAAACACTTAGCTGGCACCTGATGGTTTCCCTGCCCTTTCCATGATACAAAAGGAGTGAGCATGATCTCCTCTTTCCTGCCCACACAGATGATTTATTTTGGGTGTTAACAGTGTCTCCGAAAGCTGCTACTACTAAGTTGGCTGTCAAGTGTTGCACTTGAAGTGGACATGAGTCAGACTGGTGCATAGATTGGATGGCCTTTGGCATGTTCATTCATAAGGAGTTTCCTTTGCTGTTGTCACCACTTACAGTTTAAATGCACTCTTAAATGTTCCTGGCATGATGCAGAGTTTCTCTGTCACCTTCTCAGTAACCTACTATTACACAGTCCGGAAGCTTTCCTTCATAATGAATGGATTCTTATTTTTTTTCATCAGCCCAAAAAAGGGGTCTCCAACCTTGGCCACTTTAAGACTTTGTGGACTTCAACTCCCAGAAAGGAAAGCTGGCTGAGGAATTCTGGGAGTTGAAGTCCACAAGTCTTAAAGTGGCCACGGTTGGAGAGCCCTGACCTAAAACAGAGTTCTTTGTGTGTTGTGAATATTCTTTAAACAAACTAAAAAAAATGTTTAAATACAAATATCATCCAAATATTACAACAATATCACTAGGTTCTTTCAATGTAGTCCAGGTTTTTTTTTTACAAATTAGACAAACACACTTCACAATCTAATTCCAAATGTCAAACCTCAATATTAACTAATCCATATTATCTAATACATTAGAGAGATGTTTTATCAGGTTGTGTAGAATGTGGAAGTACTTGAGCAATACTGTAATAAAACAATATGTCATTTCTCACATAAATTAAAAGAAGAATTTAGAAGGAAGTGATTTATACAGGTTTCTTTTTCTTTTGACCTTTAGGCTAAACTACAAATACATATCAGTAAACCATGAGAAGAATCTGGGGATTCAATTTGATTAGGTTGTTGTTAATATGTCTCTTGATTTTACAAATTTACAGAGAATAATCTTGAAAACAAATAACTTTCCTGCCTCCAGAAGTTGTGGGTGGTCCAACACTCACTCACTCACTCACTCACTCAATCAATCAATCAATCAATCAATCAATCAATCAATCAGAATAGAGCTGGAAGGGACCTGGGAAGTCTTCTAGTCCAACCCACTGCTCAACCGTTATTCTGTCAATCTCTTGCATTTCTACTGCTCTCTAATATTTCTGCAGAAATATTACTACATAGCACCTAGTCTATTTGACACAGGCCCTTGTGATTGCCATTGTAGACACTCGTATGCTTTTACATCTATATTCCTTTCACATTGTGCAGTCTATGGAAAAATGTACCTAGCTTTTTTTAAATCACTCATTTGATTCTTAATTCCGCTTTAGACAGAGCTGGCATTCTATAAAGGCATGCCATTTCTTGTTGCAGCCAGTATTAATTCTGATTGAAGAAATTAACAGCATAGCTAGTAAAATGTCAGTATAGATTTTATGTCTTGCATAGCGTTAGCCAGAAGTCATTTCATCATTTTTAAAAAAAAAATCATTAAATTTGTTTCTCCCCTGCTTCTTTCTTGAACTAGATGACCTATGGAGTCCATTTCACTTGCAAGATTGTTTTAAAGTATCTTACAATAAAATGGAATTTGTTTATCTGCTTCCTGTCTGGATATTTTGCAAAGTTGACATCTTGCAACTTTGAAAGTACGTTTCTCCCCTTTTGTCTTCACCGCCCAAGAAACTCGGGAGGCTTTTTCTGAGTTGTCTGCCATGTCCACATTCCTGCTGGAGGTTCAGTTGCCTCTTATCAGACCATTCCTCTGGCTGTGGCTCTTCCCACTGTCTCCCAAGGTCATTCACACATACCATTCAAGGAACAGCCTCTTGAGATGACTGAATAGACTGGCTGTAGGAATAACACATACAAACTCTTTTTCCAAACCTTTTCTAAATAAAATGTACATTTGTTCAGGACTTCTCAATATTATATTGTATGCTTCTCTGCTAAATTTTAACTTGGAAAAAACAAATGTGAGTGTTTGATTCTAGTTTTGTTTTGGATTTGCTGTTTATCATATATCTTTTTCAGATCGTTTTGTGAGCCATTTAGTTCATAAAGCAAACACCATACAAGTCAATCATGATGGAACTCACGATAGAACTTTTCCTGAAAGCTACATTTTGGAAGAATATCATATATGTGTGCATAGTTTCTGAAATGCAGCCTTGACACATTATTAAATATAAAATTATGGCGGAAAAGTAACACATTCTGTAGTAATCCATATCTTACTTAATCCCCTTATTAGACATACCCACTTGCTATTTCTGTTTAGCAAAGGTCTAGCGACGCTAGCATGTTGCTGCAAACAAGAAGTTTAAGATTTGTGACTTAAGAAGTCAGATTTGCAGAAGAGCTATTTCCTGTTCTCTCTTTTCTTAAAGCCACCCAAATTCTCTCTGAATAGAAATTGTGTCTGAACTATTAGCAATTCTTCTTGAACAATATTGGTAGACTATGGAGACTGTTCTCACCTCTGATGAATATTCTTAATTTGACAATTTAGGAGCAAACTTAAGGAGAAAACCAAACAATGTTCTTGTGTCATAATCATTCTTTTAGGAGATACAAGAACTTTGGTTGCATTTACTGGCAATTAGTTCAGTTAGTCCACTGGATTTACATATCAATTAAAGAAACCTTTATCATATTGATATATAATGCTAAAGTCAATGGTAAGACTAAAGGAATTGCTTTCAAGGAGTACCATGCATTCGGGACTTGAGACCAAGTGACACAGAGAGTTTTCCTTTAATATAAAGTAATTAATATGGATTCTGTATTGCTCTGTGACAGCATGTTTGTGAAAATTAGACGTTTATAAAAAGCACTCCCACTCACTCACATGCCTTTACAGTAAAGGGCTTAAGGGAATTGGTTGGTGTCCTAGCTAAGCATTGCTACTGTCTCATTCTTCTGGTAATGCATTTCTGAGGTCAGCTGCATCACATCATTATTAATAATTGATCATGATCCAACATAAACTGTTCAGTCTATTCCAGACGTTCCAAAGTTTAGCCAACATTTCTTTTTTGTATTGTAAAGGAATTTCCTTACGGGATATGAAAACTTGGTATTCTGTAACAGGGTCTAATTGTCCATTGTTGGGATGTTGTTGTCTGACAACCCCGAGGGTACGAGCCTTCTCTGTGGCTGTGCCCTCTCTGTGGAATGAACTCCCCCCCGGAGATTCGAACCATTGCAGATCTCCGGGCCTTCCAATGTGCCCTAAAAACTCATTTATTCCAGCAAGCCGGCCTGGCCTGACATTTGAGGAGTTTTTAAATTTTGAATCTGATTTTAAATTTGATTCGTTGAATTTTAAATTTTAAATTATTAATTGTCTAAATTTTATAACTTAATCAGTCTTAATTTAATTAATTTCAACTGGTTTTAAATTGTCTATATGTGTTTTTTTACTTGGCTGTATACCGCCCCAAGTCCCTTGGGAGATGGGGCGGGTATAGAAATCTTGATATTAAATTAAATTAAATTAAAGGTGGAAAGAAAGGAGAAGATGAGGAAGACCAACAGCATGGTGAATGGACTCTGTTATACTGGTGATGAGTACATTGGAAGACTTGAAGGACCAGATTATAGATTTATGGAGAAAATCTATGTGGTCACTAGCAGTTGACAACAACTTGATGGTATATAATCATTCAATTAATCAAATCATGATGAGACATTTTTCTATAAAGAATTTGTTGCTTGTCCACTCTTTTAGTTAAATTTCAATCATTTGTCATACCAAAGTTTTTCCATGCTAAATCATGGAATAATAATAAATTTCTTCAGGGTTTCCTGAAAATAAATAACTGAAGAAAGATTTATTAAGTTTGTTAAGTACTCCAGGTCACTACAGATAGTTCTCAACTTACAATAATTGCAAATCAGCCATTCAGCAAGATATCACATGATTGCCTTGTCTACAACTGCAACCCTGGCATTCCTAGTTATGGTATTAAATGATTGTGTATACTATTAAGCGGATGGTGTCAAGCAGGATTTTCATCCCCTGAGTAGAGAGATACTCTCATGTGGCCAGTGCTGGCCTCCTAAGTCTCCTGAGGCACCCCACACTCCTTTCCTTACCAGAGTACTTCTTTGCTCAGAAACTGAAACTCCTCCTTGCTGAAACTCACGCAGAATTTTCAGCACCATGCTCAAGCATGGCCTATGCAAACCTCTTCGGGCCTCCTCTCCAGCCTGAGGTACTCCTCACTTCTTACCTTACCATGCTGATTCTCTGCTCTCTGCTTGGATTTTGGCTCCCTCGTCTCTAAAGAGCTATCTGCCAAAAGAATTTATCTATCTCCCATTCCCAGAAGGGAATTTCTTAAGCAGGGCACAGGAATGGAACCAAAACATTCAAGATTTCTGCTTCATTTTGTACTCTGCCAAAGGAGTCCAGCTCCCTTCTGTGCACAGACAGGAACTCTTTCAACAGGTGTAGAAATGGAGCTCAAACCTTTAAAACTTTTGGCTCCATTTCTGCAATCCACCAAATGAATTCAGCTCCCCTGGGTGCATAGAAAGGAACTCCTTGGCAGAGTACAGGAACGGAGCAAAAATATTAAGATTTCAGCTCCATTTCTGCATTCTGCTGAAGGAGTTCCGTGCCCATAGAAAGACAATTCTTTCAGCCGGCCCCAGAGGTGGCAGGGGCTTGCAATGTTACCTGCTGGGTTCCCCACTAACTTTCTGGGGAAACCATCAGAGATTTCAAATAATGATCATATGATTGTGAAGTGCTTGGCAACCATTAGTGCAAACAACACCCAGATCCCAGTCACATGACTGCAGGAGTGGTAGTGCAACATTCTGTGATGGCAGGAAGTGCTTTACCCTTTCTGAAGCTGTCATAATTGCACACCATTGTTTAAAAAATGGTTGTTGCTTCAAGCCTCTCAAGAGTACGTATTTCTCTCTTTGCTTCATAGAGGAGTCTTTGCTGATATGAAATTAAAAGACAATACCTTTTAAAAGAAGATGTTATTAATACAGAACAGATGCTACATTTTAAGTTAATAAACATATAAATGTATATTTCTTTCTCATATTCCTTTTTGGAGAGTCTTAATAAAGCAGACAGCTGAGGAATATTCCAAACATAATTAAGAATGAAGCTTCTAAGTATTCAGCTTTAATTGGACCATATCCATCAAATTTTACTTACAATATGTAACCTATTTGTAATGAATAATGCTATCTATTAAAAGAGCATCTCTTGAATATATGAGAACAGGATAAATGCACTCAGTAACTATGTTTCTGGGTTAATGCCATTTCTATGGCTCACGCCCTGGTTGGCCTCTTTCCATTTCAATAGATGCTTCAGACTGATAACTTCTTTTTATAAGCTGAGAATGAATGGATCTTTACCTCTTGTCCCACATTATTGTCTTTATATAGTAAGCATCCAGAATTGTTAACTCTTCACCTTTGGAACTTGACTGGATTCATAAAAGTAAATTGTTGTTGATTTTTCAATTATGTTAATTAGTTACTGAGATTCAATCTGAATTTCTGAAGACTTTTCCTATTTTAATCTTTTTTTAAACCATCCAAAATTCCATGTGTTTTCTTTCAAACTTGTATATTTCCAAGGTTTTATATTTAATCTAATGTTGCAGTCCAATCCATATGCACCTCATTACAGCCAAAATAGACTAGAGAAGGCAGCCCTCCCTGGCGTAGCACCCTCCAGATGTTTTTTTTACTGTAACTCCCTATATCCCGATTCATTGGCCAAGTTAACTCAGTCTGATTTGAGTTTTGCTGCAAAATACTTATAAGAGAACATGTTAGGGTAGAGTGATAGAAAGCATTGGGGGGGAATATTGGTAACAAAGGTGAGATCAAAATTATGGTTGGAGTCATCAGTGGCAAAGTAGATGATCTCAGGAGAAGGGAATAAGAGAAGGCATAAGAAGCACATGCAAAGTAGGGACCTGGTTGTCATGTTTAGAGAGGTGAAAATGATAGAGGCAAGCATGAATAGTGATGTGTGAAACTGTGTGAGGGAAGAAATAGATATTCTATCTGATGCCATCACTGCAGAATTGTGAAATGTTAATAGCATTTTTTTTGGTCCAAGTATATGTAGTATGGTATAGAAGGGGTTACTTGTCAAATTTCTCAATTGTAAACTGTTTTAAGAAATATCTATGCAATAAGTTTCATAAACATGATGTTCAGAGACCATGATTAAGAATTATTTTTACACAGATATTTTACTAAACTAAATTAAGCAAATGTATATTGTGCATAGGCCAGGAATGACAAACTTTGTAAAATTGTAGAAACACATTATTATAAAATCTAAAATGATGTTATAGGTCCAATCTTCCTGAGCAACATGGGCATCTTAAATTTATAGCACTGCCTGAACAGCTTTGCCTCCAGTGAAGGTACCTCACTATCTGAAGCAACGTGCTTCATATTGTATATTGCCTATACTAATTGACCCTTTCCCACTCTCATTAGCTCTGCAGTTTTGGCATATAAATACTATTTCAGAGAAATGAGTTACTTCCTGGTGAGTGTATTCAACTAAATATATACACCACTGAATCCTCATTTATAGCTAATCTACTGCAGAAGAAAGGTACAGAAAGTTCCTATTGTGATAAAGGATTTTAAAAATATTTTATTAAAATAAATATTTTATTTACCATAAATAAATGCCCATGGACTTTCTTTAAATAATAAAGATCTACTAAGGATAATAAAAGTACAATATGAAGTATTATACTAAAATAATCACTGTGTCACCAATAAAATAAAATAAAATAAAATGATTCAGGATTTAGCTTTTTTGTCAAAATGATAAAAACATCACCTAGTGATAACATAATCCTTGCCACTTTCATATATGCAGGTAATATTATGATACATACAGATGTGGTGGAAATTACATTGTGTGACTCTGATTCTCTTTCCCTGTTTCCCCCATATTTGTGGATGGCTTTTCCTAAATGGAAAAGGCTACAGCCCAAGTTGCAAAATGTTCAAAACACACAACTCAATTCATATTGACAAAAACCCTTTTCCCAGCAGGGGACATTTCACCTAAAACTACCTTCAAAAAGCATTATTTCCCATTACTGTTAGTTCCTTCCATGGTTGATGATGGTCCCTAAGAGGACAGAAGTAAACATATTCAGGTCTAGGCATTTCTGTTATCAATGCCATAGTTCAACTGATGCAGTTGATTCTTCTTGACTGGATTGGAATCAGAGCCTAACTGAAAATACGTTGCCAGTATTTAATATACACATGAAAGTATATGTTATATGTGAGATTATTTCCTGTACAGATACAGAATTTCATACATTTTGTATTGGCAAGTGAGAATATAAGTACGTGAGTACAGCATTACAATAAGCTTCTCATACGTGGGAGACTTTAGAAGAAAAACTTGGTGTCAAAGATCATTTTCTCAGTGTTTAAGAATCATGTTTACATGGAAGTATTTTGCTGGGGGAATGCTCTGGACTGCCCATAATTTGTAGTCTCTCATGGTCATTCAGTGAATGATTAAATTTTGCATTGTAGTTTGTTTTATTCCAGTTGGCCACAAAAAGAAATAAATGATATCCCTCAGAGTATAAATTGAACAGCTGTTAGCTGATCTTAATCACTGAGAGAGAGAGAGAATGCAGATTCTTAAAAAATATTTAAGCCAGTTTACAGTTTCCTAGAAAACTCACTAATATCACTATAGCTGTGAAGCAAGGAATGAAGCTGAAATTCGGTTTGTTGCTTTATTGAAATGTGTGTGTATAAATATTAACTGAAGTTTAATTAACTTCAATTTCTTGTTGCTGTTTTTGCCCCTGAAAATCTTTTAATTTATTGCAGTTGATTATAAGATCTTGATCTGATTATCCAGCTGAAATGATTAAACTTCTATCTTAATGATGGAGAGTGCCAGGGACTCACTGAAGTCTGAGCAAAATCATTTTGTCAATTATTTTAAAGGGCCAACTTAAAGTTTACAAAATAATGTGTATGTTTTCAAATATCCATGTATTCAGCAGGCAAGGCAAGCCAAGTATTCCCACCCTCTGAAAAAAGACATTATGGCAAGGCAATATATAATACTATATATCTTAGTGTGTTGATTCTATACAACCCTCTATTTGAATAACAGACTGAAAGAATATCAGAGTTGGAAGAGATCTTGGAGGTCTATTAGTCTAATCCCCTGCTCAAGCAGGAAACCCTATCATTTCAGACAAATAATTGTGCAATCAGTTTCCAGAAGCTGCCAGTTGAATTATATTCTCAACCTCTTTGAGTGAATAAAGAGACTTTAGAGCTCAATGACTTAGATTACTTGCTATAGCTCCATTTTTCTGCTTTTGCAATGGCTTATGGTATATCAGAGTATAAAATTCTCTGTCTTATTTTAACACTTAACAATACTCTTCAGACTATCCTGCAATAGTAATTGAGTTCATAAAGATAAATGGGATTTGAGAGCCAATCTAGTGTTGTGGTTAAGGTGTTTAGTAGAAGCAAAGAGACCTAAATTCTAGTCCTCTTTTAGGTAGGGAAGTTGGATGGATGATTTTGGTCCAATCATACTCATTTAGCTTCTGTCTATCACCCGAATCTGCACCAGACTACTGTTGTAAATTATACTCTATAACCTTCTATTGAGAATTCTTCATTTTGCAGTAGATTGATTTGGTATTGATATTATTTTAAAATATTACACATTTTGTTGGACTTATCTGGTTTCTTCTGTTTGAAGGCAAGGACTCCCAGAAGATGTAAGATGTCTTACAACAGTTACACTGTGGCGAAAATCTTGTGACAAAATTATGAACAATAATTTACAACAATAAATAAGGTCTTATACAAGGACAGCAATTCAATTACTTGATATAGTAACTCATCTGCTTTATTCTTTAAAAAATGTATTGACACAGTTAATAGGTCATTGCTTACCCAATACATTTTCTGTTTTAACTTTTGAAACAGATCGTTGCATTTCACATAAGATCATTAAATATGCCTAAAAACTCTACAGTTTTATAGCATTGTTATTGCCTTGGCTCAGATCTAGGAAGAAATTTTGAAACCTATTAAAATGTTCTGGAGATAGTAGTCAGGCATAACTTTCTTTCCATGAATAACAACTTTTGGTTGATGGCTCCCCTCAGAGGCAATATAGAAAGTATGCAGTCATTTAAAAGCATTTTTTTCTGTGTAGTTGTATGAAGAATATATTGTCTAGTGTGAAAAGTGTATACCTTCTTCCTTTCAAACAAACAAAAATACAATATTTTTCTTCCTTAATATGAGAGCAATGCAAAAGCATAAATGAAATGCTGCTTAATTGTGGAAAAGATAATAACAATTAGAAAGACAGAAGAATAATCAAAATCAAATTCAATGTTATACAGCGCAACTTTTAACTACTGATATTTCTTTTACGAAAAGGTAGTTAGGAGATCACTCCCAAAGTTTGGTACATTAATAGTTGTAGCAAAGGGTGGGGGTGTCCAAAACTCACCAATTCAGGAACAGAACATTTCAGAGTTCTTTAAATCATGCCAACCTTTTCTCAGCCATGAAATTCTGGAATGGGGCTTCACAGATTCCAGAAGTTAATCCTCGGAATATCAAATGGCTCAGGTATTCTGGGGTGCTCCAGTCCCCAAACAGGCTTGTTTTGTCTATAATGCTATGTTTAGGATACTCTGAACCAATTCTGGATTAATTTCCAAAAATGCTGAATTGTACAGTCCAACATTTGCCACGGTACAGAGAAGAAACAGGACATTCTTGAATCAGGGTGTTTTGACATTTCTACTAAGATTGGAAATTCAAGTAGCATGAGAGTCTGTAAATGATCTGGTTTGAAGCTGAGCAGTGGGGTAGCACTATCTGTTAATACAGAACTGTTCAGTAAAATCAGAAAGGGATTGGGAATAGTTTCAAAAAGTTTTTTCAAAGCTAAGTCAGTGAACTTCAAAATGCTAAATACAGTTCAGGGTAAAGAAATTTGTACTGATAATTCTTAGTGTTAAAAAAAAAACCCTATCTGAACTGTCAGTGATTAACTAGGAAAAGTATTTAATGACACAACAAATAGCTGAATGGAAATAGTAACCCAGTGTGTAGCTGCTGAAAAAAATGATTTTTTTTGTTTGAAATCATTAAGGAAAGAACTACCCATAGCAATAGCAACAGCACTTAGATTTATACAACACTTCACAGTGCTTTACAACTCTTAAGTGGTTTACAGAGTCAGAATATTGCCCCCAACAATCTGGGGGCTAACCTAAGAAAGTGACTTCCCACTTTCATCATGACAAGTATAAACAATTTCCCTATCCTTTCCCCTCCTCATAATTAACAGATATAAAACTCTTCAACCCATAAGAAGCTTGGGATGATTTATGACCCCAATTGTCCGCTGCATAGCTTTGAAATGAAAACTGGAGAGTTCCCAAATGTCTTTCTTTTGAGTAATTTATGTAGTGTTCGCTAACAGACAACAGCAGATAAATGTTGTCAGATGTTAAAGAATTCTGCTCAGAAAATGCCAAATAAAGCAATATTAAGTGAAATGTTCACAATGCAGTTTATTTACTTAAACAAACACTCAATTTGCATCCTTCCTTCTTCCCCAGAGAGCCAGCGCATATCAAATGGCCACCCATATGGTCTGCTGGCCATTTTTCCCCATCCAGTTACAAACATCTTTAAAACAAGAAAAATGAAAAGACTATTAAATGTGTCCTTGGATATTGACAAGCAAATGCAAAGTACTGGTACCATATCACTGAACTCAATTTTTATGGTAAATCTTAACATTATGTTTACAGTAGATTCACAGGGTGCCTCTTAAATTGTTTACCCTTTTTAAAATAGTGATAAAAAGCAAAAAAAAGGAACAAAAGCAAAAATAAAAATACATTTTTTAAAAAAGTGAATCAAAATACAACAAAGGAAAAAAGTACAATATATCATTTTAACAGTAAACAGTTAAAAATTTAAAATTATCTAATGCAAGTATTATTAAAAGCATATTTCTAATACATTTATAACTACAGTATATATAAGTCCCATATTTCATTACATTTGTCCGTACAAAGTCTATGTCTAATAGACAATCCATTCATAGGTGGCAAGTGCAATCAGTTCTTCAGTCCATTGAGTAAAAAGGAGCCACACATTTATCTTTCCAATGCTTCAATATCAGTCTTTTGGCATAGGAAGGACAGAAGAACCTTATGTTGTCCAGTTGTTAAAGTCCAGATACTAGGCTATGTAGTTCAAAAGCATATCACTGTCTGAAAATTTTAGCTTTTGTTGCACAATCATGTTTATATAATTACTTTCTCCCAAAACATTATATATAGGCCATTGTAAAAACATGTGTTTTAAAGAAGCATTATCCTTATTACATCTCCAAAAAATGCTGTCTTGGGCAATCTTTTTCTATAAAGACATAATGGAATCCAATACATTCTAAATATTAATTTTTCTTGTTGTAGTTTAAGATCCATTGACATTGTTGGTCACACTCTCTCATTTTATAGCCAATATAGGAACCTCTAATTCTTTATCTCACTTCTTCTTCTTCTTCTTTCGGCTGTTCCCATTAGGGGTCAGCTCAGTGATCCAATATAGTGATATCAGTACATCACTTTCTTTATTTTGCTGTATCCTTTTGCTGATTCCCATATTGGCATTCTTGGTTCATCACCATGAGTTTTTGTTGCAGTTTCTACCAATGCCTGATTGTCTGCAAAGAGTAGTTTGTTGATATTATTTATATTCTTGGATTTGGCTTCTTTGCTTATGCTGTCAATGTAGATAATAAAGAATAGTGGTGATAGTACACATTCCTGTTTTACACCAGATGTTACTGTGAAGGATTCTGATGTTCTTGGTTTGTTCTGACTACACTTCTGCAATCATTATATAAGCTCTTGCATACTCTAATAAGATGTTCATTTACTCTATATTGAGTCAATGTTTGCCTTAACAATTTCCTATCAACTCTATCAAATGCTTTATGTCTACAAATGTGATAAAGAGATTCTTACTGTATCCATATTCTTCTCCTTCTCCTCCTCCTTCTCCTTCTCCTTCTCCTCCTCCTCCTCTTCTCCTCCTTCTCCTTCTCCTTCTTCTTCTTTCGGCTGTTCCTGTTAGGGGTTGCCACAGCAAATCATCTTTTTCCACCTATCCTCGGCATCCTCTACTCTTGCCCTAATTAACTTCATGTCCTCTTTTTCCACATCCATATATCTCCTCTTTGGCCTTCCTCTTGACTTCTTGCCTGGCAGCTCAAGCTCCAACATCCTTCTACCAATATAACCACTCTGCCTCCTCTGCACATGTCCAAACCATCGCAATCTGGCCTCTCTGACTTTGTCCCCAAAACAGCTGACCTGAGCTGTCCCTCTGATGTCCTCGTTCCTAATCCTGTCCATGGTCACTCCTAAAGAGAACCTCATCATCCTCATCTCTGCTACCTCCATCTCTGCCTCTTGTCTTTTCTTCATTGCTACAGTCTCTAACCCATACAGCATAGCTGGTCTCACTACTGTCTTGTACACCTTTCCTTTGATTTTTGCTGACACT
>JANHFJ010002041.1:223146-237444 GCA_032468195.1 Cerberus rynchops
AAACTACATTTCCCAGAAGTCAATCCCTTAAGGGGATAGTTCTTAATTGCTGAACTATTTCCCCACAACCAGCACAAACTATTTTATGACAGACTAAACAAATAATTTAACTGACTTAACTGCACTAATGTGAAGGGTGATACTGAGATCTCGGCTGCATTATATAGGCCAGGTCTGGTTCAAAAACAGTGTTTTTGATGCGCAAGATGTCATGCAGGTAAAAGTCACTTAGTCTCACTCTCACAGTTCTTGTTAATGTTCATAACCAAGAATCTGTTCTTGCAGAAGTATGTTGAACCAAACAAGCTCAGCATTTTCTTAGCAAATGTTTGAATCTCTGGAACCTGTCTTTATCCAGTTGGTGGCAAAAGTTGACAAGAGGGAGTTGTTGGTGCCAACTGCGACACTTGGTGTTACACTTCTGGAGCATCATCAGGGTCCACAGGGAAAGGAAAGGAAAAAAGCATGATCTCCTTTTCAGTAGCTGCAAAATCCCAAAAGCACTGTTGAAACTCCTCAGTCAGAGATGAGATGTCTGCTTCACATCTCCTTATTTGTGCACTCATATTGTTCTATGGAAAACTGGTCATTATTTCCTGTAACTATGGGAAATGTGTGGTATTGGGCTACGTTTGTGACAGATGTCCTTGGAAAAGTAGCGGCTTGGTTCCAAAGGTTTTGATATGTGAATACAGTTGGCTTACTACTGCATTTTGCCCCTGAAGGCTGTCGTGTTATGTCAACTAAAAATCCAGAATCAGCCAGCGAAACAGGATCAGATAGCTCTGGCATCAGTTATCCCTTTTTTGTCAAGAATTGTCCGATTTCCTCTCTAAGAGAGTAGAAGTGTTGCAGTGCAGACCCCTGACTGAGCCATCTTACCTTGTGATACACAACATCTCCGTATTCAGCCTAGATGTCGAGTAGAAACTGTTGAAACTGGTGGTGGCACAGGGCTTTGGAGCAAATATAATTAATAGCCTTCATTACCAGTTTCATAACATGATCATATATCAGATGTCTGGCACAGAGAACTTGTTGGTGAACAATGCAGTGGAGTTTTATAGCTTTGCCTCCTTTTTCGCTGACTTTGTTACAGACTAGGGTTGATAATCCACTTCTCTCACCAGCCATGGTAGGTGCGCCATCCATAATAAGCCATGGTATTTATCCTTAAGGCTCTGGAGTTCAAGTAGCTCTTCACTCACTTTCATGTCATTGTCCACTCCTCTCAAAAAATCAATAACTGAGCGGTGTCAGATGCATCTGTGCTTTTGTGGCAGGCTAACGAAAAAAGGTCAAACTCCATTCCTTTTGCCTCTAACTGTCTCTAAATATCAGATAAAACATCTTCAATTCTCCATACCACAGTGTTACCAGTTGTGCCGTTTAAAGCAGCTTCCAGTTCCTTCAATTTTTCGCTGCATTCGTTCATACTTAGCTTGTTGTAGTTAGCATGTTTTGTTAGGTAGTACTTGATATTGGATTCCTTGAAAACAGCTACAGTCTCTTGGCAAATTAGGCAGACACAGTTGTTTTGTATTTCAGTGAAAAAATACTCCAATTTCCACTTGTCCTGGAAGCGACGGCCCTTGTAGTCAACTTTCCTTTTTTTTTCAGTTACAGTCGCCATTTTAGAAATGGGCACACAAGCTTTGTGTCACAAGGGTCACGCGGCGAGAGTCCTGACTCAGGTCTACTGCCATCTTCTGGTGAAATATAACCACCAGCCTTGTGTCCAGGGAGCTGTGGAGCAGGCAGCAGCAGAGGACAGCTGCGGGAACTGCTCTGTGGTGAAGAGAAAAACACCGGCTGGCAGGGATGTGTGACAGGCTGAGCCAACAGGGAAAAGAGGCTCTAGACCACTCGAAATTTGAAAATGGGCTGCAATTGGTCCCTGGGCTGGACTTTAGACATGCCTGTTTTAAATAATCAAATGTGAACAACTATTGTTAATGATGAAAATAATACAACACTGGGCAAAAAAAAATTGCGAAGAGATCCATGTTGTAATATTTTGTAAAGATCACATAGTTAAAAATCAAAGAATCTGATGGGTAATTATAGCCATTAGTTGCACAATTCTAAAGACAAGTGTACAGATTCCTTCAAATTACATTATACAGGTAATCTTTCATTTACAAAGTTCATTTAATGACCATTCAAATTTACAACAGCATTGAAAAAAGGGACTTATCATTTTTCATACTTACGACCATTGCAACATCCCCATAGTCATGTGATCAAAATTCAAATGTTTGGCAACCGACTCATAGTTATAACCATTGCACTGTCTCAGGGTTATGTGATTCTCTTTTGCGACCTTCTCACAAGCAAAGTCATTGGGGAACTAAATACACCTACCATTACTGTGTTGCTAACTTAAAACTGCAGTGATTCACTTAATGACTGTGGCAAGAAAGGTCATAAAAGGAGGAAAACTCACTTAACAACGGAAATGTTAGGCTCAATTGTGGTTGAGGACTACCTGTAAGTCAAGGATAACCTGTATTTAAAAACTATACTATAAATCCAAAAGATAACAAAATCTCCTGGAAGAAACAGGAACCAGGGTAAAATGGATTTACTCACATTCCTATGCATCAGAAAATCAAAAAAGTCCAAGATATGCCAAGAAAGCATATGTACTGTGTTATTTAGGACTGTTTGTAGATTAATATTCAAATTAAAAGAAAAAAAAGGAAGCTAGGCTGCACAGCCTTTTTCATTAAGATGTTTCCTCTTCTTGACCTAAGTTATAAGCAAAACCTATATATACTGTTAATTTGTACTCAGTTCCAATGACTTCTTGGCAAAAGTTGGGATAAAGACTGATGCAGTACGCTCAGTAGAAATATAATATCAAAGTCAGTAGAGAATTTGGTCTAAAACATTATTCAGATGGTGAATACCAAGAATGCCAAGAGTATATATTGCAGACATGAAACTGGAGAGCATATGCTAACACCATCTGTTCATTTTTGTTTTTAGAATACTACAAGGTAACAAATGAATCCTTGCATTTTTATGTCTCCTGTGATAGCACAGCTATCTAAGCAGCGCCTTCAGAGGAAAACTCCTTCAAATATTAAGAACATTTTCCTCTTTAAAATGAGTACACAACAGCTTGCTTGGATGCAAAAAAATATTTTAGTATGAACCTCTCCATTTCAGTTTCTCTCAATTAACTCATTTTTCCCAATTTTTGTTTCACTTTCCAATTTTTGGGAACTTACATGAAAATATTTTTCATATTTTTGTATATATATTTGAAGAACAGATAAAAAATTTCTTACAAGGTTTTTTAAAATATTTTAACTGATATATTTTTGGTATTTTCCAGATAGTTAAGTAGTAGGGTACGTAGGTAGGTAGTTGGGTACAGAAATGCAGATGTTTTCTTATCAAAGATTGCACCACATTTTTAAGTGAAAACCAAAAGACAACTAACTGTTAGTTCATACTGTATTCTTCCGAAAATAAGATCCAAAAAGAAAATACACCTATGATTTTTTAGGATGCCTGTAATATAAACCCTTCCCCCCAAATAAGCCCCAGTTAACACTGTCAGCACCATGGACAGCAAAGGAAGCGGTGAGTGTTGTGGGCTGACCTTGGCTGGTGCAGTCTGGGGTTGTGCAACCCGTGCAGTGCAGATGACTTGAAGCGCTGCGACCACTGGGCCGGCCCTCCAAGTAGATGGAGGCAGAGATGCAGGGAAGCATGTGATCTGGCCTGCTGGATGCACGACATGGCTGCCTACCCCGTCATGGCTGTGAGCAAGGAAAGACAGACAGTGGGACATAGTGGGTGGGCAATAGTAGAAGGCTTGTCCCATGTGTTTGGTGGAGTCACAGAAAGATATTGGATGACAAGGGCCAAGCATGCAGGAGGCGCTGCATGGCGCCACCCCTATCTTGCTACCTGCCTCATCTCTGCTGGATTGACAAGCCTATGTTCAAGATCCAGATGCTGCTGTAAGGCAGTCTGGTCCTATTATTTGCCAACCTAACAGTTTGAAAGTGTGCAAACACAGATAGATAAATAGGTATACATTGGTGGGCTCATTAACAGGACATGAAAGGAGCCCCCCCCCACTGAGTGTCCACTGGGCAATAGTGATGTCATCAGCTAATCTTTTCAACTGGGAAGCATCTTGGTGCTTCCAATATGAATATGATGATGATCAGAATACTAGATTCAGTTTGGTATAGTGGTTAGAATAGAACAGAACAGAACAGAACAGAATAGAATATAATTCTTTATTGGTCAAGTGTGATTGGACACACAAGGAATTTGTCTTTGGTGCATATGCTCTCAGTGTACATAAAAGGAAATGGTACATACATCGAAATCATAAGATACAACACTTAATGATAGTCATAGGGTAACAAATAAGCAATCAAATCACACTAGGAAACAATAATCAGTATAAATCGTATATACAGTATATGAAGTCAATTATAGGTCAGGATTTTTTCATTAAAGCAACTCAGATCACTTAACTGGATCTATTCAAAGAGCAACTCCTTTTTTATTTGCTGTAGATGTCCCTTTAACATGTTCTCGAGATGCAAAAGCTGTTGGATATTGTACCACTTTAAACCACAGTCACAGATTTGGAATAAATTTTAAAAAACTAACGTAATTTTTCTTACCCCAAAAAGAATCCAGAGTACCCAAACCTTGTATAAAAGAGAGTGATGTCATTATTCACATTTATCAAAGAAGCCAATGCATAGGTGACGTTTTCTGGTGCAGAGAAGGGATCTTTTTGTGCTCTTTGGTCTGAAAACCCAATTCTGTACGTCAGCCTTCTTCAATCTATTACTCTCCAGCTGTGGACAACTCCCGTAATTCCTAAGCAGCAGTTGAAAGGCTTATTTATTTATTTATTTATTTAGCAATTTTTATATTGCCACCCATTTCACAAAGGGTGACATTGGTACAATAAACCAACCGTTGAAATGTCATGCTGATCAAAGGGTGATCGGAATTGCCACTCATCACATTGGAAAGGTTTGAACATGGAAAAGGGTGCAGCACATGTCCATTTAGTTATACGCATCACTACAGTCAATGAGCTTTTAGAGGAAAAGCACAACTTTTGCTTCAATTCAATTCAATGAAGCCTCTGATGCCCATATATGAGTCCTTGAAGAGAACTGGAAAGATTAATAAGAGAAAGAAATCTACTGTATGATTTAAATTTTTAAATTTTTATCCCACCTTTATTGTTTTTATAAATGACTCAAGAGAGCAAACAATACACAACAGTCCTATTTTCCCCACAAACACTGTGAGGTGATTTGGGCTGGGAGAGCGAGTGATCCAAAGTCACCCAACCAGGCTAGAAACACTGAGTTCTAGTCACGCCTAAAATGGGACTAGAACTCCATCTTCTGTTTCTAGACTGGCGTCTTAACCAGTAGACCACACTAGCTCTAGTAGACATTAAATAACTACTTCTATGAATAACTCTGCATCTGAAGCTGGTTTTCTTTGCTGGAAGATAAAAGCAAAAATAAAGGAGAAAATTATATTTATTCTTCCTGTCCTGCAGAATTTGATGCAGAGAAGTGCCTATATGTGGTGTACAGCAGGCCACGATTTAAGGTAGCTGTCTTTATGGACTATATCTTTCAAAAGGACTTTTCTGATCCCTACTTCACTCCAAGTCACAGATTACAGAAAGAAAAATCTTTTATTTGTTTCACTGAGACCAAACACATGACAGAGTTTGCTCAATAATTGTTTGACCAGTTTAAGATGTTCTTCCTTCTCCTGTAACATGACTTCCAAAGAAGTGTCATTTTGAGAATAATGGGGGTAGAACCGCCAGCCAACAAAACTGGTGATGCATACTAGAGAGGGCAGCAGTGTTTTCTTCTACAATCATTATTGTGTAACATATAGGCTTATATTGCAATTGTTGACATGTACATTGACTGTTGTCAGTGCAGCGAAGAAGGAAAAAACCTACACTTACATTCTGCATCAGATAATCAGTTTACAATATTGCATGCTGCCTCAAGGAAGTTTTTTCTAATAAATGTTATGCATAATATTCAGTAACATTTGAGACCTGAAACAAAATGTGGCAATGAGAGGGGAAGGAGCAATCTGTTTTTCAAAGAAAAGAAGCTCCAATAACAGCTGAGAAATATATTAAAATGCACTTTAGAGCCACCTACCTTTCTCCCCTGTATGGTTCAGTTAAGAGCTATTACTAATACCATGTGTTTTTAAAATATATAGCATGACTTTATATTTATTTTATTTATCAAACCTCTATGCCACTCATCTAGCTGAATTATTTGGCCTTGGAAATTCAGATTTGTGGCAACAGAAGAATGATTTCAAACATTCTATCGAATGATTGCAACTGAGGGATACATCAATAGAAACACAATTATTATATATGAAGTGAGCATCTGTTGGGAAGCTGGTAGGCCTAGATTTGTGAATACTTTCATTGTAGAAAAGTGTATGTGTCTCCATCCTACTCTAATAACAAAAAAAACTTTCTGCCAAAATCTGCTACCAGCTGCTGTCTGATAAAAGCAGCTATATATAAAAGAAACGCTCCCTTGTAGATTCCTACTCGTAAGGCTTCAGGCTAGCAACATATCCTACATATCTAAAACAAGACAGTAGTTTTCTTGATAATTGAAAGATTGAGTAAAAAAAATGGTGAGAATGAATTGATGCTTACTGGTTCAAGATGTGAACATATAAGGAAGTGACTGTTATAATCTCATATATATATGAATTTGAAGTAGTCTGCAATATTAAGTCTTATCTTAAAAGTATCTTATGCATTTGAGTAAGTTTCTATCTTCAAGAAGCCGAACTCCAAACAAATAGCCTGGCTCATTGCCCTTCTTTCCAAACCAATCACTTCTGCCATGCTAGAGGAAGTACCGTAATCCTGTCAGCTACTGCAGGCTGCTCTAACTCTGAACTTGGTTTAATGAACTCAAGTTTGCTTCTAGATAGCCCCACCATGTGGTTGCTCTTGAGACTTTGCTCTTCCCAGTAATTGCGACAAAAGATGATCAGCAAGGGTCTCTTCCTCATTTCCTTTGTTTTCTGTAGGTCACAACCTTCCCAGACCTGGTGTTCTCCAGGTTATGTGGGGTTTTCCATACTTGTCAGCCAATGTAGTCAACAGTTGCCCCAGGTAAACAGTCGTGGGAATTATGGCACAAATACAGCTGAAAAGGCATCAGGTTGAGGAAGAATGAACCCTGCAATTATTTTGATATAGTGATGGGTGATATCAAAAACACCAACGGAAAGTTAGAATTGGTTAACATTGATATTTCTTGGTATAGGTTAGACTGGTGGAATTTTTTTTATTAAAAAAGCCCTGAAAGAAATGGAAAATAAATTGCATACTATAGCTAAATCTGTATGGACTTCGTGAATATCCATGACTTTTTTAAGTATTTATGAAGTCATCAGGAATCATTTGGCTTGGCTTAGAGATCCAAACTTGTACAGATATCAAGAAAGTATGTTAACTTTTTCCACCAACACAATCTATATAGCAGTGGTGGCAAACCTTTTGCGTCAAGTGCTGTCCAGTGCCAGAAGGGCACGCCTAACCGTCCCGTGAGCCATGCACAGACCCGCTGGCTCTGCAGCCCGTTCTTGTGCTCCTCACACGCAGTCCCCGCAGCCAGTTCTTGCGCTTTGTCGCATGCTAGCCAGCTGGCTTTTGCCGTGCGGGAGTGCCAAAACCCAGAAGCGCGGCATCCAGCATGGCGTGCATGTGTGCGTGATGAACAGCTGGCCGGCATGCATGCGCATCAGAAACCGGACGTTTGGCTCTCAGAGCACGCATGTGTGCTCAGATGCTGCACTTCTGGATTTCGGCGCTCCCACACGGCAAAAACCAGCAGGCAAGCGCACAATGGAGCACAAGAAGGGGCTGTGGGAGCTACATGTGATTGAGTGCAAGAACAGGCTGTGGAGCCAGCAGGGCTGTGCGGGGCACACGGGATGGTTTGCCATGCAGAAAGCTCGCAGGATGGTTTGGCGTACTGTTTCTGGCACAAGTTCCATAGGTTCACTACCACTGTTATATAGGTTCAACAAATCAGTTATACATGCAATTAATTGGTTTTAATTAGGCGTAATCTTGACATGTAATTGTTACACAAATTTTTTCAGGAAAGTTATCTGACTTGTACAGAGGAAAAATTAACTCTAGGAATAGACAACCTAATTTAATTCACACATTAAATTGTCCACATATGAATACAGGGCATTGTGGAGGCAGATGGCATTAGTAAGCAAGACTTTTGAGTTGGAAAATTCCACCTGTTGAGTAAAAGCTATTCCCAGAGTTCTCTCCTTAACACAAAGTAAGATATGGAGCAAATCATTCTCCCTTTCTATGTACAAAGGAGCAAAGAAATGCAAAATGGAGGTTTGGATGGGACCTGCTTTATGCTGGTAAAACTATCCAAAGTAAGACATTTTTAAATAACAAGGCATATCATGTGGGTTAGAGTTACCATTACCATTCTTCATTCCTAACAGGAGGTTGCATCAGTAGATAACTCTGGGAACCAGAAAGGAGCAATGATAATCATGCAGTAGATACAAATTCTTGTGGGAGAGACACGCTATTATTAAAGCGTCTTCATACTGTGAAATAATCTCACTCCACAGAGCCGTTTTGTAACTCCAATTAAGTGGTAGTTCAGAGGGACAAACCTTAATAGGGACAAAAGTACATTAAGAGTATTTGATTTCTTCCAAGTACAACCACATTGTTTAAGAAAAACATCTGGTTTGTATGAAATTTCTGTGTAATATTTGTGTAATTAAAGCCAGGGGAATCATCTGGAAAAAGTTTAAACATTTAAAGCCATTAGACTACTGGTGTCAACAGATCAAGATTCAGCTGATTAGTAAGTTATATTGACCTCTAGCCTGGATGTAGGGTACACAAAGAGTATTGGAAATAGTAGCATGTCAAGCTTACAACACCGAAGTAGCAGTGGTGCAATTCAACTGGCTTCACTACTGGCTCAGTGTGTGCACCAACCACACTCCTGCGCAGCACTTTAAACTGCAAATTTTCCATTCCGGAGGCTTCCCAGCTGATTGGGAAGGCTGTGGGGGCACGCCAAACAGCTGTTCTATGCAACCCAGGTGAGTAAAAAACTAAAAAATTGAAGGAAATATAGGGAAGAGCAGGGGCAGGTGAGAGGGCCCATTGTCAGGAGCGGATGGGCGGGGCCAAGCTTAGTTGCTGCTACCAGTACGGCAGAACCGGTGTGTCCTGGCTGAATTTCACTACTGTGAATTAAGTACTCCCTTCGACTTAAATATAATCACTTCATAGTAAGGCTTCAGACTCAATTCCAAAATGATGTAAAAGCAATACTTTTATATAACTTTTTAAAGTAGCTGCAACTTTTGGCATTGTCTATTACTTAATCTCAATTCCTTTTGAAGTTAATACTGTTTATGACTAACATGCAATTTTGAACAGGTAAGTTATCAGTGTCGTTCAAAAAAGGTTAAACAATTTAGAAATGTTAAGAACTTAGGGTTAAAAAGACTGTTCTAAATATGCTCTTAAATAAAGAAACATGAACCATAAATTAAAACTTCTACCAGTATTCCACAAGTAAAACTCTATCAAACTATGCTTAATAGTCATTCTGGTATAATAACAAATTAATTCGTGTATTATGATTTTTGTCTTATGTTTTCAACTGCAGAAACACTGCTAAAACAGCAAGAATTTGACAAACAAGATTGTTTAAAGTAGATTGTTATAAATCCAGATTAAGTTGCATTAAAATCAATAAATAGGTTGATTTTAATTAGAATAATGGGACATACGATTTGATTTTAATGAGACTAAAGTATTCAATCCCTTCTGTCCAGGACAACTGACAGACTAGTTTATCCTTTTTAAAAAGAAAAGCAGCAAAATTTCATATAAATGTAACCAAGGCTTCATATAGATTTTTTAAAAAACCCTATAAAACAAGACATTGTCCATATGCCACGCTTTTACCCACTTTACATACATGCTTGCCTAAGTTGCTGCCCCAACAATCAAAATGTCACCCAGACCTAGACTAAATAATTATCAGCTTAGAGTGAATTGACAGATCATATTAATGGAAAGACAAATGAACCACAATTCAGCTTAGTGTGATGTGCACTCAATTAGAGTGGGATCTTCTTATCCGCAATCTTGCAAAAGCTCTCTACTAACAGAGAAATAAATAATTCTACATTTTACTGTGGTTAATAACTATTTTTAATACAGAAAACTATCTTACAAATTCAGTTTTTTCACTAAAAAGGAACTTGAAAATATTTTATCCTATTCCTTCATGAGCAATTATTTCCAAGATGGACAATGCATACAGTTCCTAGTCAGGAGAGCTCTCTCGTTCCTGTATTTGCTTTACCAGTTCCTTGCTAGCAACAGTGACGGATAAACACATCTTTCCACCTCTGTGAAAACTACTGATTTGTCAGAACTGTCATCTTTGTTCAATAATCCTTAGTAGTAGACGGCTCATCTTATTTACTATGCATGGTGAAGAGTTTTATTCATTATTCTAATAATTAGAAGTAAGCATTTTTATAATATATAATTAAAATGCAACCTTCATGATCATAAGTCCATTTAGTAAATTTCTCTGAGCTATAGAGAAAATATATTGCTAAATGGAACACTGAGCAAACAGATTATTGGTTTTAAAATAAGTACAGTACCTTTTCAGAAAAGATTAAAATAGGGATACCAGAGCTTTTGGGCTATTTCATGTAAGTGATGAGTCCCTGAAAGTATGAGATAAGAGGGTGATACAAAAATATTAGGTCTTAGTGTCATATCCTGAATCCTTGCTTGCTTGATTTGCTCCATGGCCAAGGCTAAAAGAATCAAATAGAATGGTACCTTGGTACTCAACTGTTTCGAAACTCATCAAATTTGGTACTTAACACATTTTGATGTAAAACATGTTGTCCTGGTACTCATAGTTTGTTTGGTAATCAATGCACAAGCTAGAACTTGTGTCAGCTACTTTGTGACTCACTACATTATTTCTTATGGGAAAAATGGTTTGATACTCATTGTTTTTGGTACCAATCACACTTCCTAGAACCAATTAAAGATGAGTACTGAGGTACCACTGTATTAGGAATTAACACATTGCTTTAATACTGCTTCTAATCTTTTATTCTACTTTTAAATACTGAATTGTATTGGTGTAGCAGAATATGATATTTTAGCAGTATTCAGACCAAGGAGATCAAAATTAAACAATATAAATTATAGAATCAATGTAGCTTCTGGTTCCCAAATACTCAAGCTAAATGAAAAACAGAAGAAGCACCACAAAATACAAAAATAAAACGTAAGTTACATTTTTACTGTCATTTCAAAACTTTTTTCATATACAATCAAATATGGGAAACAGGAGAGCACAATTCTGCTGAATGTTGTTATCCAAAGAAACTTTCAGGTATGTCAAACCTTATATCCAGCTTTATCTATAAAATTTGACAGATTTTGTTATCCATGATTGTGTTTCTGGGAGAATCCCTGAATTTATACTGATGAGGCTCAATTTTAAACAATTTGAACTAGCATTCAAAACTCACCTGGTCAAACACTTGACTGAAGTAATATTTCCAACAGTTACAAATGCACAGTTATATCGCAATCAAAAAAAGACAGATGTCAAAAACAAGCACACAACTCAAATTTCAGAACTGCAGCTATTGTAGAAAGTATTGGACATATATGCAAGGACATTTGGGATCTCAGATTCTGTGCACTTTATCACATCAGCAGCCATTCAAAAATACTGCTAAAAGCAGTTACTCCTGCTTGTGCCTTTAGAATACAAAAGTGTGATTCAGTGCTTTATGAGAGATTCAACATGCGTACTAAAAATAGTTACATACGTGTAGCAAAGAATGAGATCAATGACTCCAGTACTAAATAAGAAAATGCATAAAGACTTTGTATAACAGGACACAATTAGAACAAGATGGGAAATGACATTTTCATTTGTGACAAAGAATCAGAAACAAAAGCATGCAAATGAGAAATCAGCATTATGAAGAGACTCTGAAGGCACGTTTCAGAAAGCACAATGATTTGCAATTAAAAGTTTCTTTAAAAGGAACTTGAAGTGCATTTTTAGCGATGTTCTCTGAACACAACTAAATGCTTAGTCCAAATATTTCATAGTATTCTCCTCAGTCAATATGGCTTTCAGCATATTTCAACTCCCAAATCAAGCCAAACACTAGGGAGGGTTTTGATGGCTGGGTTAACAAAGGTTGACTGGGCTAACAAAATTTACTCGTCGGAGCCCACTGATCTTTTCTGTGTCCTCTTGCGTGGCAACCGTCTTGGGGAAGCTTTATCTGTAATTTAAAAAAAAAGAACAGTTTTAACACTATGTGTTAACGAAACATTCTTTGGCAGACAAAAGATACTGTACTTATTTAAAAAAGTATTATGCAAACATCACACTCAAAAATATGGTATGCACTAATTTGGAACATGCAACTGCTATCTGATATGTACCTAAAATAATGGGAAACCAGATATGTAGTGCTTGCTCTGGT
Source organism: Cerberus rynchops (assembly GCA_032468195.1). Taxonomy (NCBI): domain Eukaryota; kingdom Metazoa; phylum Chordata; class Lepidosauria; order Squamata; family Homalopsidae; genus Cerberus; species Cerberus rynchops. The sequence continues at coordinate 235,774 of JANHFJ010002041.1, forward strand.
CTGAAAAGGGACAGCACTAAGTCTTTTTGCCCAATTAATTTCCTCTACCTTCAACAGGAGTAATGTACTCCGTGGTAAGTGGCTATAAGGAAGAAGAATGCATGATGCCCTATTTTCCTCTGTAGCTCAGGGCAGCCAGTTCTAAAAATAATCTTCATATCCACATGTTTGAGAATATCTATCTTTACTTTGCACCAAGTAGAAAGGATGCTATAATATGGCAAAATGATATTATGTTAAGTCACTTGGAGCAAACGAAGTTTACGCTAACTTATTGCACTTTATTCAAGAAACAACATGATATTTTGAACAGAAATCTATATGCAACTGATCAGCTTATAATTTTGTATTTTTGTTCATCTAGCCACAATTAGTTTTGGGGTTGGGTTTTCTTCTTAAAGTTGGCAATTCACAATGCTACAATAATAGCAGAATCTGTAATTAGCAGAATAATCATGCTGACTAAATATGATAGTCTTTTTTCTGATAAACTGGGGAACATTGATGAATACTGCAGAAGTAGCAATCTAATTCCATCTGTTAATTCCCAGGACCAAATTGCTCTAAACCTACTTTGACTCTTAACTGCATTCTTCCCATTTTTATAACCCTATCATATCTATTACCCAGTATTTTGCCTAGCCATATCCTCAACGTCATCACTGCTTCTTAGGATTCCCTCACAGAAAATGTCATGCTAATTAATTTAGTGCTGGGAGCAACCAATTATTTGATATGTTTGCACCAATTAATGCAGCATTAGAGACTTTTCTTCTGTGTTAACTGCCTACATATTAGCCATAACAAAAACATAAATACCAAGTTCAGTCAACCTAAATGATTTCTATAATCTCCTTTCAAAATACATAATGAATTTCTTCACATTAACATCCTTGATTTTATGATATAGAATTAATGTAAGACAATAATGTTAAACATGCCACAAAAATTCTGAAAACTCTTAGTGATTTTTAAAGTTTTTTTTTAAAGAAAATCTCATCTTTTCTTTAGGAAATTATATATTAAACACTATAGCAAACTAAATAAAACATTACAGAGGGAATTTCTAATTCTGAATTATGCTACGGTGATACATGAATGCATTTAGAAGTTAAATAAGGGAATCCTGCCTGTGTTATTTCGCTAGTAAGTATCACTAAGCCAACCTTTCCCAAATTGGTGCTCTCCAACTCCTACACCTTACTTCTGCCAGTACAAAAAATGTAATTACCTAAACACATCTGATGAAACCTTCACTAAGCTATCATCCCTTTGATTATCTTATAGTTTATTTAAGAAACAGTAAGTCTTACAGCAATACATATTACTATCCCTGCAGAAATAACTTCTCTATTATTTAAGTTCTAATACAGTATGTAGAGTTCAGAAATGAAAGACTACATTAATATTTTTATTACCTCATACTATTTATAAGCTTTGCACTGAAAGCACGTAGCAGTCTATATTTAAAATATTTTATATATTAAAACAATCTATTCAAGGCATATACTGCACTTATGTTTAAGTTCCTAGAGAAGAGATCTAATATAACATTTTGCAATGTATTTTGCCATTTTCTGTTTTTCAATAAAAACACCCTTTGGATTAGCCAATTCAGACTTATGACCATGTGATTCACTTAACAACCACACATTTCATTTAACACACATT
>JANHFJ010002041.1:283016-297099 GCA_032468195.1 Cerberus rynchops
GAAGCCCAATTTGTCCCGTTCTCATGGAATGACCCAATTGTTCTGTTCCTGAAGCCTAAGAAAACAAATCAATGATACTCAGTTGCTGAAGTGCATTTGAAGTGCAAACTACATTGACCTTGGCAGATGAACATTTTTAATTTGTCTTTTAGGCTACCTAACACTCAATTAAAATAGTGCTGATGCTTACTTTTGAATTAAAATGCTAGTTGAAAAATCATTTTAGCAGGTCCTTTGGTGGAAAGGGGAGTTCATCTTTGATGTCATTTAATAAATTGCTTTCTTCATTTTGTTGTACATTGTGTAATAATATCTTCACACACATGAATTAAATTATGGCATTGAAGCAGGGTTTTTTTTTTAAGTGCCTGTATGGAATTACTTTGGATGTAAATAGAATTGTACTAGGCAAGATACCTTGTACAATTTGCAAAGCAGATAGACTGATGCAGGTTTAGATGTAGGGATGCAAAAATCGGGAAAAATAAAGAGTTATTCACTTTTCCTCCTAAATGTTTTGTTTTTCCTCTTGTCATTCATATTTCTGCTTATGTGGGAATTTATTTTGGCCTTATGTAGTTCTCTTTACAGAAAAACAGTGATTGCTGTATTTAAGGACAGGGACACTTGGAGAGATATATAAACATTGTATTCTTTGTTGCTTTTTTCCTTTGCTCCAAGGCCTGCTCCTTTGTTGAAAAATGCCCAGTTATCAGAGTCGAAAGCCCGAGAGTTATACCTGCAAGTTATACAATACATGAGAAGAATGTACCAGGATGCCAAGCTTGTTCATGCAGATCTCAGTGAATTCAATATGCTGTATGTCTTATATTTGTTTTTCAAATTTAAAATTGGGACTTGAGATTATTTGCATAATGATTGTGGGGGTTATAATCCTTCCCTCAAGATAAGGTAGGTATTGTTTAGCAGAAAGCATATCCTCCAATCAGTATCTCTCTGGGGGCCTGGTAGGACTACTGTCTGGGATACTTCCTAGATTACCAATGTAATTTAAGCCATCTGCTGTTGAGTTGTGAATTCTCTGAATGCATTCTGACCTGAGAGATGGCATATTTTCCTCTGCCCAGACAGAACTGCTCAAAATTAGTTCTTGCGTTGCAGGGGTGAAGAGTAGTTGATAACTGAACTATTGCATAAATGAAGAAGCTTTTGTTAGTTATCCAGTCCAAGCCCACAATCTAGTTAGCCAGAATTATACACCATCTCATTTTATCCCAATTCAAAGGTTTTAACTTTCAGGCAATTTTGGAAGTCACTCCAAATGTAGATAGACTTGGCTTTCAAAATCATACATTGGATATTGTTCCTTCATTATCTGCCTTCTAGCATTTCTTTTGCATATGGAACGCAGCGGCAGAGCAGAGTGATGGAGAAATAAGAGTTGAAACTATGCATGTTTGTCAAATGTGCATTCTGTCTGTCCACCTCTTCTGTCAGGGAATTGCGCAGCAGGTGTCCAAATGAATTCAGAGACGCGGACACAAACATGTAGTTTTATATAAATAAATATTTTAAACATCAATATTTACAGCAGACAAGATAGTCAGGCAAACAGGAACATCATGAGGTAAATCACAGAGCATACAAGGCACACAGAAGAAAAAGGCAGGAAAACAGAGACACTCCCCCTCCATACCCACAGCAATTAATCATAGCACAGATTGCCTCACGCAGGAACCAGCATTCTCCAACCTATCAACCACAACTCTATGTTGTGGCTCACTGCACAACCCTGCTGCTTCAGCTACTAAATTTAAATATCTTAACAGCTTCTTTCAAACTGACTTGCTACATTGGCATTATTTAATTAGAGTGACATTCATTACAGCAGTTAAAATTCGGTGGCATTCGTTGATTCAGATGTCCGCCAAATACTCTGATGTTTTATGAAAATGTCATAATAGGTATAAGATATTTGGAAACAAATGTACCATCGTATTGATGTTTTCACTTTGTCCAGGTATCACAGTGGTCAGGTATATATTATAGATGTGTCCCAGTCTGTGGAACATGATCATCCACATGCTTTGGAATTCCTGAGGAAAGACTGTGCCAATATCAATGGTAAGGAGGAGATAATATTCCTTGTGTGATTTAGCATTTCAGTTGAATTTATCATATTTAAACTGAATAATTGGATATTTCAATCTTAACAAATAATCCTGATGTTTACAACTAAGATCGTAATTCTGATGTGCTTGGAGAGGGGGTGCTTAAAGATGGATTATCCAGGAAAGCTTTTTGTAGTGCCATCCAAAGCTCCTGCCACATAAATGTACTTCTAAATCTTGTGGGACAAAGTTTGGAAGCTGAGTTGGAGCCATCAGAGTTTTTGTAGGCAATAGTAACTTTAACGTCGTCTTTCTCTTTTCTGGCAGATTTCTTTTATAAGTACAACGTTGCGGTGATGACGGTGAGGGAGCTCTTTGAGTTTGTCACAGATCCATCTATTACGAATGAGAATATGGATGCCTATCTTGAAAAGGTAGGGTTAGAAGTCTTATCTTCTATGAAAAAAATGTTCATATTGAAAGTTCGTACAGGTAGTCCTCATTTAGCAATCACAATTTGGAGCAGCAACTCAGCTGTTAAGTGAAGGGTCATTACGTGAAATTGTGCTTATGATCTTACTTCCTTTGCTTTACAGACCTATAAGTTATAATTACAAGGATTGGTTATAAAGTTACTTTTTCATCACTATCGTAATTGAATGATTACTAAATACAGTTGCTAAACAAGGACTATAGTTATAATCTAGAGTTATTTGTAAAAATAATAAAGTCAGGATATAAATAAATAAGACTATCTGTATTGATATTGTCCCTAAATCACTATTTGTGAGGGAAAGGTATTTACTTATACTTGGCTCCTTTGAGACTTTCTATAACATGCCATAAAAACTGATATGCCCATCTTGTTTATGAGATCTGAAGGAAGTGAATCTTTTGAAAATGTCCTTTTTCACTTGCAACCAAAGCCATTGTGTAAGAACAGTAGAGAAACATGTCTATAGCTGCTACTATTACTACAGTCATGTTGGGAGCACCAAAGCACTTCTTGGTTGAAAGACTGAATGGTGACTTCACCAATGCCCGGGGGACACCCAGTTCAGGATCCTTTCATGCCCCTGTTAAGTTGCCCACTGAAGTGGTACCAATTTATATATCTGTAGCTTCTGACTTTATCAAAAGTTTATGAAGCTATCTGGAATCCAGGGACGTTCTTGGAGATAAAGATGATTTTGTGGGCTGATGACCTACAGCCTGCCAGCTTCTCATTTTGTTTAAAATTAAGTGAAATTAAGTTAACTGCAGAGGGTCAGGCAGTCTGGTGGACTTAAGGAAGCTGTGCAGTAGTTCATTGAGCATTGTACTGGACATGACACATTAACAGTTTTAAACATCAAAAGTGGCATTATCTATTAAGCAAAAGCCACTTTGGGCAAGATCCAATGAATCTGGTATCGAATTTAAATTATGTGTCCTGATCTGCAGCTTTCAGAAAAGATCTAACTTCCACATTTTAGGCTGGTTAAAACTCTGACCGCTTTTAATGTGCTGCAATATTTTAGTCTAGAAATGATAAGCATGATTGGCTGACGCCCTTTCTATCTGCATCAGAAAAGACAAGGTTGGCAAGTCAACTCAGATGAATACAGTGCACTCCCAGTCATGTACTGTACTAAGAATATTAGCTTATCTAATAATTGCAAGCCAGGTCCCCCCACACAATCTGTCCTTTCTGCAAACATAAGGTCTATGTGCATTTGCTTCAGATCGAACAGTTGATTTCCATTTGCCAGTTTTGGCTTTTGTATCATGAACATTCTGATATGTATGGCACAACCCCATAAATGAAACAGCAAATTTGTTCAAATACCCTTCAAAAGTCCTGTTTCTCCAGGTCAATTATAGAGCCAATGATAATCTAGTGGCAGGGAGCTATACAACACCAGAACTTTGTTAGAAGAGGCATTAACACTTGAATGGAAGAATATGTGTCATTCTCTAAGAATTGGTTTCCCGACTGATAAACAACCAGTCGCAAATTTCATTATTGTTGGGGGGAAAAAAATGGTTTCCTTGCGGAAGGCAGTTAGGTAAGCAGAGTATCTCCATCCCAGTGTGCATGGACATATACTGCTTCCAAATTAAACACAATTAGTTGCTGGGAATTCTTCTTCTAACCCATCCATCTCAATACATCTTGTTAAAAAGAACTTGGTGAAAATTGTGCTTAGAAAAGAATTGCTTTGGTAAAGGCAACTGTTAAAGAACCTAACTAGCTCTTTTGAATGAGTTTTCTGATGTTAGGAATTCATTTCTCAATATTTTATAGGTAATGGAAATTGCATCTGAAAGAACAGTGGAAGAAAGATCCAATCAGAATAATGTAGATGAAGAGGTGAGTCAGTGGACTAAATAAATACATTACTGAGAGAACATGAACTATTCCTCTGTATTTTGGTAATACTCAGGAATATGTTTATTTTCAAATTATTCATCAAAGGTTTTAGCAGAGTCTGCATTTTTATAGCCTTCAAATAACTGCAGTAATTTATTCCACCATTATAAAATTTTATTTTTAAATGATTAATGAAGTGCAGTAAAGACTCCATCATGGAAGTATATTTTACTTAAGTCTCTTCTTGAAGGCCATAATTTTTGTGCTGTTATTTTAGCTCTAAGAAAATACCTTTAATTTGTAATAGGGTTAACATGATTAAATGAAAGAGTATAATATGGTTAATATAAGATGTTTCTTTCTATATCGGAATGGTTCCAAATACACTTAGAAAATGATTTCAGACAAATGCCACTTAAACGTCTCAGAGGTGCTTTTTCAAGAGGCAACTAGACTTTCTTGTTTTTTCTTAAAAGACATTTTGCTTCTCATCCAAGAAGCTTCTTCACCTCTTAAACGTGTTTCTGCTTTTTCAAAAACGAATCTGATTTACACTTTAGTCCATCCTGGCAAGTATATGAGTGAAAGACCTATGATCTCCTCCTCTCTTAGCTGATCAGTAATAACCAGAGAAAATATAACAAGTGATTTATAGTTTAACAGATTTATGCTTAATTTGCCTTGCTTGCTAGGTGTTCCGGAAAGCCTATATCCCTAGGACTCTGACAGAAGTTAAGAACTATGAGAGAGATGTGGATATAATGATGAAGCTGAAGGAAGAAGATTCAGCCCTCAATGTGCAGCAAGATAATGTAAGCAATAGTGGATTGGCTGGACAGCTAAAGAAATATGCTTATTTATGTATGTGGAATTGATTAGTGTATCACATTACATATTGGGTTGGATTCAGACTGGCCTGAACATAAGGGCTATGCCCAGAGTTGTTGGGAATCAGACAGCATATAAATTATTATATTTTGTTATGCTTGGCTATAAAGACAGGCAGATGTTTAGACTGGATTTGGCAGAATAAAAGTGTTTAAAAGGTGCTTCCTTCTGGAGGAAAAGTCTCCTTTCTCCCTGTATTTGTTTCTCTTGCTATCCCAAAGGGCCCCAGTGTTGTAGAGATTTTCATGAGACATACAAAGCTGTGGGATAAGGCAGAATTGTAACAATTGTCTTTTATTCTTCTTGGGAGGAGATCCTCTGAACACCCCACTGGAGTCACTGTAATATTGACAGTGAAAACAGCAAACTTGCTATTAAGAGTTTTAAATTAATCTCTTCTCATGAAGAGATTCATTTTTAAAGAATTGTTTGATCTGTAAAAATACTAAGAGTAATAATTTGAGGGGGGGGGAGGGTTTGGACAGAAACTCAGAATGCAATGCCTATAACCCAAGAAGCATGTTGAATGGTAACAGCAACAAATAATTTTTGGTGAAGTAATTTGTGTTTTCTGTTTCATAGAATGTAATATAGTGTAATGCTGTATACAAGTCAGATCTTTATTATGATCATTGACCAAAGATTTGAGAAATCCACATTCAGATTGTTGTGCTATTGTTCTTCGTTTTCTGCAGATTCTCTACCAGACAGTGACAGGATTAAAGAAGGATTTATCTGGTATTCAAAAGGTAAAATGGTTATATTTCAGGACTGGGTTCTTTAGTAATATCACAATTGAGCACCAAATTTCTGTTGCTAAGTGAAACATTTGTTAAGTAAGTTTTGCCCCATTTTATGACCTTTCTTGCTGCAATTGTTAAGCAAATCACTGCAGTGGTTAAGTTGGTAACAGGATTGTTACATGAATCTGGCTTCCCTATTAACTTTGCTTATCAGAAAGTTGTAAATGGATTTCACATGATCCCAGGACAGTGCAACTGTTATAAATATGAGTCAGTTGCCAAGCACCTCAATTTTGACCACTGGGATGCTACAATGGTTGTGAGTATGAAAAATGGTCATAAGTTACTTGTTTCAGTGCTGTGGCAACTTCCAATGGTCACTAAACGAACTGCTGTAATTTGAGGACTACCTGTGTTCAGATTGCAGTTAAACCTCTCCTGACTAGGGTTTAGATTCAGGATCATGCTAAGACCAACCTTAGTGTGACTTAAAATGATGTGCAAATATAATCAGTGTTTCTAAATGTAAACATATGACGAGCTATTTTTATTTCTTTAACCATGATGTTCAGAGCTGGAATAAGATTGCTTGTCACCTGCCTACAGATATAACAAAAACTTTAATTGACAGCTGCACATTGGATCTTCTTCCTGGTTTCCAGCTTTCTTGATTATGATTCTATTGCTTCATGTTTCTAGAGTTAGAAATTGTTCAATAGCTTAAAGCTGTTTTGCTGCCAAAATATCTCTAGTCTTTATATCAATAATATTGATAAAATATTGGGCAGTTTGAGTTTATAGAAGGATTTTGTTAGCTATGTTAACGGTTCAAACATATAGATTCTCCTTTGATAATCTGTGCATTCTTAAAATCCAATTTAGAGCGACCTTTCGGAATTCTTTCTGTCTTGAACATCGGTTTCCAGTATTATTTAGCTCTCAGGGAACATTTTTAAGGCTGAACTTCACGTATCCAAAGAATTTCTGATGTAGGGCAAGATTGAAGAAAAAAAAAGAAACGTTTGGTTTGTTGTAGGTGCCTGCTCTCCTTGAAAATAATAACGATGAGGCAGATTCTAATGATGAGGATGAGGGTGATAGCTCTGACAATTCAGACTCATGTTGTAAGGAACAGGAAGACTCGGGGCATCTTAAAGACCAACCTGCTGAAACAGGTGTTGACAAAAAGGTTAGTGAACTTTCTTCAATTGGAGAAAATGATTTTGTGTGAAGGGGAGGCTGCTCTGAGTGCTGTGTTCATTGCTATATAAGTGTCCTTGCTGTTCTTTTGTTCTTTAAAACAGAAAAAGAAGTCGTTCAGTTTTTATTTGGGTTTATTTTTCCAGGAAAGGAAGAAAATAGCCAAAGAAGCTCAAAGGGAGAAAAGAAAACACAAGATTCCAAAGCACGTAAAGAAGCGAAAAGAGAAGATAGCAAAAATGAAAAAGGGCAAATAAATTGTGGTGATCGTTTTTAAAAGTTTTTCTTGTTTTAGTGAGTCACTGTTTTGGAGCAGGGTCCATTTTGATGCATATCAACAGAGTACCATGACGGGCTAAATTGTTTCCAGATTGACTTGCTCTTGTGTGCTCCTGCAGAATCAGAAACTCCCACTAAGATTATATTGAAAGAAATAAAAACAATTTTACAGACGTGTTTTTTTTTTTTAAGAAATCCAGAGTAATTGATGCAACATACAATTGTATATTTTGTACTTGCGTAGTGACATCAACATGTAAACTAATTCCTTTCTTGTTCCATGATCAATTATTTGGGTAGATAACATACAGCAGCTAAATAATGTGTGGGAGGGGTAGACATAGTCTAGTTCATTTAAGCCAGGGATGTGCAGTGGATGGCCTTGCAGACATTGGACTGCATTTCTTAAAATTTCTCTTTCCAAGCTGATGAAGGCAGATGGGAATTGGAGTTCAGCATCACCTAGAATGCCAAACAGTAGCCTGTTTGAGATGAAAACGGTTCATTCAATTTCAGTGAATTGTCTGCATGAAAGATCAGCATTTACAAAGAGGAAGAGTTAATGAGGTCTTGCTAGCAAATATATTCCTTCTCATCTTGTCCTTGACACTACGCTTGGCAGAGGAAAACCACACTTATAAATAATATGGTTTTTGTCATTCTCATCTATCTGGATTTGTGGCACAGTGCTCCACCTGTTGCCTCCTGGATTCCATTTGTCAGTCAGTCTTGCCTGTTTGGCTGCATGGTAGGGAGCTTCAGTAGAGTCCTGTTGCCTAGGTAACAGGCTAACAGATTTCTCCTCTTTCAAGAAATGTGATATTTCTTTCTTCATTGTGCAAGTTTATGAGTAGAGTGACCTTTCTGTGATCAAGAGAATACTTCTGTAATTGTTCCTGATTTGAGTTCAATTTGCTTCACTATGGATGAAACGTAAGGATATTTACAAACTGAGTTGACATCAAAGATCAATAATTCATATTCATTACTCAATTGTTTTTAAAAGTTGAAATCAAGTTCAATGACAGGTCACTACCATCTTCAAAACATTAATGTTCTGAACTATTAATGGAATAATTGAACTTTGTCAAATTGGTTTTACTCTGATTAAAAACTACAGACTAAGACTACATTTCTTGGCTCAGATGTTTAAGGGACAGCAATATTTTAACAGCTGTCAGTGATATAAATCCATTGCCACTGGTGTCATTTTCTTTGAAAATAAAACTCATTCTATATTACGTTTATGTGTTTATTTAAAAAACATTATCACTTTCCCCAGTTTTATAGGAATAATAAAAGAGGTTTCATAAAGAGATACATTTGTTTTCATTTTTAAAAAGTTTGAATCCCCTGGTTTGAGAATAAATATGGAGGACTGTGGCATTTTGGATGTTGAACGAATATCGGAAACCCAGCAGCCACATAGCCAATTCAACGGAATGCTGAGGATTAGTTCACCAATATCAGGTATCCCACTCGTTTTTTAAAACTAGCATAATATAATTGTGATGCCAAACAAATACCAATAGTGAAACTTGTGACAAAGAATATTACTTCAGAACATTGAGTTATAGTGCCTTATTATGAACCATGCTGGTTAGAATGCAGTACTGCAGGCTACTTCTGCTGACTGCTGGATGCCTGCAATTTGGCATTTTGAATCTTGTCAGGCTCAAAGTTGACTCAGCCTTCCATCCTTCGGAGGTCAGTAAAAGGAGGACCCAGATTGTTGGGGACAATATGCTGACTAAACCGCTTAGGGCTGTGAAGCGGCATATAGAAGTGCTTTTGCTACTATAGATTATTGTTAAGCCTATTAAATACAGTTATCTAGAGATTCTTGGTTTAAAACTATTGCAGCATATTTCATGTGACTGTTCTGAGCTTAATGCTGCACCCGTTCTATTTCATGGGTACCTGGTATAGCTTTTGAATAAATACCATATCTAATTTTCAGAACAATAATAGGAATAGTTTATCCAAGCTGCAAAATTCCAGAGGACCAATAGATGGAAGCAATGAGATAGAAATATTTAAAGTTTTCTACCATCTAGGGGTGCTTTGGATTTTTGCAGCCCAGATGTGGTCTCCATATAATAAAAGATGTCCACTAGAACTATCTTTCCAATTCAGTGTTTTAACTAAATTTCATATTCAGTTCATTTTACTGGCCATGTGTCAGAGCTAAAACTGAGAATGGTATTTCTTCCAGATTGAGTTCTTTATTGTTTCACACTCTTGTGAAATCTTGCCAGACTGAGGATTTTACTAATTCCATCTACAATACACTCTGTGATCTACCGGTATTAGGGAGGGGCTGTGTTCACCTTTGTTCTCTCACACATAAATATCTGGGGTCGATTGTCACTTATTCCTCTGGAATGTGCCCCCTCTCTTTTCGGGACCCACCTCCTCAATACATTTCATTATACCATCATCCACAAAGTAGAGCATATGATTTTATGACGATCAGGAATCACGTATGATTCACATGCATATTAATTTGCCAACTAGAATATCTCCTCTTAACAAATTCAAACTTTTTGCCTCTCAGGCTCTGCAGGCAGTAATTTTGCTAAATCTCTCAATTGAATGAGTTTGGATCATACAGCAGGGTCATCATACCTCGTTGTCAGAAGATTGCTTGTTGTCTCTGTTAATTGTTCCCCTTCCCTCTTTCATTTTAAAAGACAAGCTGAGAATAATTATTCTGAGCCTGGATTCAGATAGTGTATTATACCATGGTGGGGGTGGAGATTAACCATAGTTTGCCAAAATGAAATTGAACTGATTTATATAGAATACTAAATTGATGCTACAGATCTTAATTGTAGAATAAATTGTACATTTTGTTCCGTATTCAGGATAGTATTTCTGCTCTCAAACTGTTCAGTCTGGTAGGCTTTGTGCAGCCCTGCACAATTATATGTATACCAGGGGTCCCCAACCCATGGGCCACAGCCTGTTCAGAACTGAGCCATGGCCCGTTCAGAACCAGACCACACAAGGGTGTGGGCAAGCGCATGCATGCAGTTCCACTTGTGTGAGCAGCAAGGACACATGCTTGTGCATGAAACTCCATTTGCTTGCGCGGCAGGTGTCTGCCTCTACCTCTTGCACAAGTGGAGCTGCATGCACTCACGCGCACCAACCACTCCCAGAGAACCATCCCCTCTCCCTCCCCTCCTGCCAGTTCACCAAGCCAGAAAGTTTGCGGAACTGCTGATCTGTATCACTACTTTGTACCTGTTTGCATATTATTTTTTCCATGAATCCATGCATCTATGGTGAACATCTTTTTTTTCCCCATGCATACTCTCCTGTTTCATTTATGAAAAGGACTGCATTAAAACAAAGTGAACTTTGGAGTATAGAGGACATTAATTAACTAACTAACCCAACAATGATGATTTTTATCTTTCCTGGGTGCAGTTAGTCCCTCTGTTTCAAGTCTCTCTGAATGAATGTATTATTTACTAGCCATAGACACACGTTTTTTTAAACGTGATCTAATACTTTTATTAGCAAGCTGGTGATCTTAATCAACACAGCAGGTGGAGCCTTTGTCATGTTTTTATTATGCTGCTAGTGACTGAACTCTGAAAGAGTTGAGACCAAACTAACAGTGTCTGATATCTACTTTAACTGGAAAACATTTTCTTAGGCTATTAGTGGTTCTGCCATTTGCCTTCCTTTTCCCATCCATAACCAACATGCCAAGGTTTTGTGGAAACAATGAACAAGGAACCTTATGGGCACTTAACTGCAGGTAATACACTGAAACATACCTTTCTGAAGCTATGCACAAGGTTGGGCTGATTGTATTTTTTAACAAGCCATCAAATGTTTTCTCATATTACTTTCCAGAAAACGCCCTGGAAAAAATCTGTGAATTATTTTCTTCTGTGTGAGAAACTGAAGAATCATCATATTATTTATGTGTTAGGTGAGAAAAGAAATTGGATCAGAATCAGAAGATTTAGAATCAAAAGATTGAGATTGCTTCATGATCTTGTCTGAACTAGCAAAATTACCTGCAGAGGTAGCTTGTTTATTATTCCTTTATTTGTTTTATGTGGAGTTAGCTCTGAAGAAAGGCAATCTCAAGCTGAACGCAGGAAGAAAAAAAAGGCTTGTGAAGAGAGAGTTCTTTTTTAAATTTATTTATATCATACCTTTATTATTTTTACAAATAACTCAAGGTGTAAACATTATATCCAACACAACTTCCTCCTCCTATCTCCCCACAACAACAATCCTATGAAGTGAAAGAGTGACTGGTCCATGGGCTGTGAAAGAGTGACTGGTCCAAGGTTACCCAGTTGGTTTTCTTGGCTAAGGCAGGTCTTGAACTAATAATAATCTCTTGCTTTCTTAGACCAAACTGTTAATCATTAGATCAAACTGTTAAATTACCAAGAATGTGGCTTTATTGAAAGATCCATCTATTAGGGGTGTCAAACTGGTGGCTCACATGCCCACCCCAGCTCTGCAAATGGGCAAAATGTCATGAAACATCACATGATGGCAAAATGGCACAAGTTTGACACCCGTGATCTAGATATAGCAGAAGCAAAGTCAATTCTGAGATTTTTCCGCAAAAGTCCACATAGGTAAAACCCCCTTTCCCCCTCCAGGCCACCTATAGTCATAGTTCACCAGTTGGGTTCAGAATTTTTTAAAAATAAAATTGCATTTACAACAAAAATTCAGTTTTCTGTTTAAAATGGTTACAGTCTATCATGACATTAATTTATTGCATCTGCTTTATGTCTTTATGAAGCACAGGGACATATAGATATTGTAGTCTTCCTCCATTTTATCTCACAGTATCCAGGAAAATTATTTTCCCAATATTACTCTAGCATTTTGTTTGCTAAACTATCACTTATAAGGGTAATAGATAGAAAATAATAAATCAGAATAAATTGTTAAATGCATTTTACATTGCTGAAGATGGAAAAGAGCAATTATTATTTTTGTTTATACATACAGTAGCTCTTCTTTCCAAAAGAGGATAAACAGGATATTTTCAGCACATATAGTTGCTCCCATTGCTGGATTGCAGAGGACAAAAAATATATATCTAATGCTGTATTCCCATTCAATTTCAATATTTCTATGGAAGTCAAATTATGCCATGAATTTGGAATCACACCTGAGAAAATTTTCCTTCCTGCTTAAATTTAAATGCAAGCCAAATGTTGAAATTTGCTTCATAAGTGGGCAAAATAGGTATTAGAAGACTTTTAAGAATAAAATAAAATAAAGTTGAGTTCAGTTCTTTTGTTTTGGGAAAAGATTGTCGGTGTTGCTCAAATATTTCATAACTTGACTTTGATATCTTAAATGTCTTGCTGGCAACAGAAGGCTCTCCTGCATTCTGGAGCTTCCCTCCCTCCTTAAGAATTTGCCCACCCACCCCCTTTGTTTGACAAACTGGGAGTGACAGCAGATGCAATATTGAGTTGAGTCAGTTTTGACATGCGGGCTTGCTCACCTCCAACCCAGCATCCTAACCACACAAGCCACTTTTGAAATGGAGCTTCAAAATGCAGCCGTAATTACAGTTGTAGTTGGCTAGGATGGGGAGACTCCATTCCTGCCCTCAAGAAAAGATTGGAAGCCTCTACTGGTAATGGAGCAAACAGAAAGATCCAGTGTGTCATTTGTGTTTGGAGAGTTCACATGTTTCCTATTCCCATGCGATAGCATAGGAGATGTCAGAATGATTAATCATAAACCAAAAAGCAAAATAATTAAATAAAAGATAGTTTGAAAGAAATGGGAAAAAGCCCTGAGTGTTATTAACTACAAAGATCTTTGATGCCTAAACATGATTAGATTAGAAAACCTGGCTGTTCAGAATGATTATTGGCTAATGACAATATCAAGTATCAAGTTTTATAAATAGGTGGATGGTTAAAGATTGGAAATAATTTTAAAGCGAAGGGCTGATTTGCAAATGGAATGAGCAACTGAACAAAGCTGATATCCACCACTTATTAATTTTAAAGTATTTAAAAACAAGACAAAATTGCTAGCACTCTCCTACAGACATACACACCCATTTCCCAAATGTACTGTGTACATTTGTCTGGCAATGTGGAAAAAGCAAATCAGGAAATTGATAGAAAAGGGTTGCTTGCCATGCCATCATTCCTCCATTGCATTTAATCGCCTGTTGCAAGCTCCGATGATGAAAAGATTGGATGCTGACCATTTTGCAATGAGTTGTGGCTTTCAGGAGATATGAGTATGGTTGTATTTTATTAAGGTTGTGAAGTAAAGAAAAAAAGAGAGAGAGCTTTGGAAACATCTCTAGATCCACACCAGCAATGGGATACTGTGGGCGACTCATGGGGCAGGGGAGAGAAACATCCTGCAGCAGCAAAAAATCTCTGCACAAAAGGGAGAAAATAAATTGTTGATAATACACCTCCCCAATCCACAAAGGAGTCATTTAAAAAAAAGAAATCCTCCCAACAACAGCCTAGTTCTTTACAGTGGGCAGGTTCCCTGGGATGAGAAAGAGAAAACGGTCT